>JAGKQL010002510.1:16381-33673 GCA_018398635.1 Cyprinodon brontotheroides | reverse complement strand
TTGCTCTTTAAAATACCTGAACTTTCACATAAAGACTGTTCAGTGCGTCATTTCTAAACAATAGATAGGATTTGATGCATTTTAACATACTTCACTTTTTGCCAAATACTTTTTAGTCCTACTTGAATAATTTCTTGAAAGATTACTTTTTGCTTTTTGTTCTACCCACCTCCGGTTTTGGGCGGTTTACGTAACTTGCATATTTTATTTTCTATCACAATAAGCCTCAGAGATAATTGTACGCGGAAGGAAGGATTAAGGCCACCCATAAAAAAAAAAAAAGGTGATTGATTTTAAATTTTATTTCAGTTATGTAAAAAAGTCAGAATTTGACTTTTTCCCATACTATACTGAAAAATAAAAAATCAGTCAACTTTTCGGTAACTTAATTCTCTTCCGTATAATTGACCAAGACCACCCATTCATTTATATATTATACTTACATCAATCTGCTAAGTTTCCATACTATTTGAAAATGATTAAACAGATTTTTTTAATGATATTTATAAAGAATTAAAAGTTTCTCCATGTCAACATGTCAGTGATGAATTAAATTTCCCAAATGAACCTTTGTTTTGGTCTCAATGAGCGTTTTATTCTCTGAAAAATTGTATTGCTTTCTCTGATACCTCAGACATGCATCTCAAAATTATACATTGAAACTGTCATGCTTTGCATACGCAATGAATTACCACCACAAATTAGCAATCTTAGTAAGCAAAACCAAACTTTTTAAGTGATATTCATGACATTCCAAAATCCAATTTTGAAACAGAAACAAAAAATAAACAGAAACACTTTTCTTAAGAGATTGAGCTTATTAAATATTTAATAAGTTTTTCTTGATAATGCATTCTTATAATTTTTAAATGACATCAGAATGCTTATTAACTGACAATTGTCTCTTCCACATAAGTCACTTAGAAAGTTGAAAATCACCTCTAGCTGTGCAATCTTTATGTGCCCAGGATTTTCACTTCCAACACTGCAGCCACACTTGTCAGGATTTTGAGTAGCTGACATTTATGACAGAAAACCATGTGCAAGTTTGACACACAGATTTTAGCACATGCAAACCATGCAAAAGTAAACCAAACAATACTTCAATCCAACTAAGTTGTAACTAATTCATACAAACGGTCAGGATGGTATGACAAAACTACCTCTCATGGAGGAAATTGCTTTCACACTTCAAAAGCAAATTTTTTCCAATAATCGAAAAACTTTTTCTAAAGAGTCAAAAACTTCCACCCCCCCAATAAATTTAGATGATGACATTGAACGTGTCTTCGGTCCAGCTGTGTAGGGGGAGGGTCCACCTCAGCATGAGCAGCGTCAATGTCACCAATGCAGCATGTTTCTGATTGGAGACAATAAAATAAAATAAAATAAAAAAGGCAATATTTAATTTAGAGATAGTAAGAGAGCTACAGAGACATACTGCCTCTTCAGGCTTTGGAACTGCAGGTTGAAGACCCATTATCTAGCAGACACTATGATTTCATCTCATTGTAATTGAAGATAAAAGTGTAACACCTTCATTTTTAAATCATTGCTAAAGTAAAACTCTAAAGATAAGAAATAAAACTGGTCCAAGAAGACTGTCAGATACAGTTTCCGTTTTATTAGAAATCACCAGATAGTGATTTAGTATTATGGGATATATACAGTATATACAGTGCGTCCACAGATAGCAACTTTTTTTAATAGTGGGTATATATATATGTATATATATATATATATATATATATATATATATATATATATATATATATATATATATATATATATATATATATATATATATATATCCCGTAAACCCCCCTCAGTAAACTCCCCGCAAATCTGCCTGATTTTTTCGTCAGTTTCCGACAATTTGCAACCCGCGTGCTTGTCCGGCTTTGTCGTAAGCTACAAATTGTGCGAGGAAACGCATCATGACGTTATGTGGAGAGCGCATCAGCTGTACTAATGGCCCTAATTAGCATATGAATGCAGCAAACCCGCCAAAGGCTGGCCAGGTCTGGCTTGAATAACCTACTCAGTATTGGCTGAAACCACTATTCTCAAACAAATGAAATCGCCACGTGATTGGCAGCAAAACCACACGCGGCCACGCCAGGCTTTAATTTTCTTACTGAGTATTGGACGGAACTACTTTTTTTAAACAAGTAAAGTCGCTCGTGATTGGTTGGCATATATATATATTTACATATATATATTTATTCATATATATATATATTTATTCATTCATATATATATATATATATATATATTCATTCATATATTTATTCATTCATATATTTATTCATTCATATGATGTGTATTTATGTTATCCTACACTACTACACAATTATTATGCTACCATCAAGGACATGAATGAATTTATACAGGAAATGAACATTTGCCAGGAAGCTGTTTATGCAAAGAAAGAGCTTTATTAAAACACACACAACTATATACAACGCGTGTATCCAAACACATGCGTATCTAAAAATTACAACTCCGTGAACGGTCCGTTTGCTTCCTCGGGTTGGAGGTAACTGGCAGCATTCCCTCCGAGGCAGGTCCGATGTGCAGACGCGCTTCACTGTGCGTGGCCCTGTACTTCGGCATCGCTTCTAACCGCGACTGCAGCTTAACACAGAGTTCAGTGAGATCCGGCCTACGAAATGGCGGCTGACCGTACCAATCCATCCAGAGACACCGCCGACGCAGCGCCATCTTCTTCGTCGGACATGAGGTCGGCGGTGGCTGACTTCCAGAGTTCCACTTCCTCATCTGCCAGCACACTCTGCCTCGCCTTCAGCAGCTGAAAAAAAACAATGAATCAGCGCACTGCATATGGACACAACACATCTATCAATGCACCTGAAAAATAGTCACCAAATAAAGTCTTACCCTCTTTCTTCTGGCCCGACTCCGAGCAGATAGCCTGGCAGCCTCCGCACGCGAGTGTGGCTGGCTGCAGTATCTGAAGCTCCTGCGTACCGTCTCCCATAATACGTCTTACAGGCAGCTGGAAAACAATTAAATGAGAGTGGTATGAATAAAAAAAAAAAAATCAAACGCAAGTCACAGTAACAAGGAAGGAGAAAACATTAAAACAAGTCACTTACACACAATGTCGTCTTTATCAACATCGTGCAAATCTGGACTTGCCGAGATGGCTCCGAGCAAATAGGAGGTCACCGCCTTGTTGTGAGCTTATTGGTAGTCTGAAAAGAAAAAAGTACAGCTATGGCTCGGTATCCATCCGTATCCATGTCCTTTTACCGCAGAATGAAAGCATATCTTTAAATCTTACCCCCGTTCGTTCATAGCCTGCAATTAGTCTCCCAGTTGTGAAGACGGGCGTGACTGCTTCCTGTGAATCACAAAAAAATACACTTTAATAAAGCTTTAGGCTAGGCTGCTTTTAGCTTACCTAGCTAGGCTAGGTTGTCTTTATCTTGCCTAGCTAAGCTAGGCTGCTTTTTAGCATAGCTACCAGTAATCGAACATATATTTACCAAGCATGCGGGCGTTGTGCAATCTGCCTTTCTTCCTCGAAGTTCGTGATATCCCCGCCAGCAAAGTTGCTCGACTGCAGAGCCGCCATCTTGTCCTCTAAGTGGACAGCAACTCCGGAAAGTGCATCGAATTCTCCAGCTGAGTGAGGCGCTCATTCATGTCGGCAGTATGCTGGTTAAGCTGACGAGACAGTCCGCTGATAGCAATCAGCAGTTTCTTCTCGTCAGTCTGCGGGCTGGCCGAAAGTTGTGGACTAAGAGCAGTTGGAGGCGAGTTGAACGCGAGACGTCGTGCAGCCATTGTTCACGTAACAACAAAATACAAACACGGTAACTGGAGATGAAGTTCTTCTGAGTATAGTAACACAAACATGTCTGCTAATATGCTGGTCTCGCGAGAAGTCGTAGTGCACAAAAGCTCACACGTGATTGGGACGATGGGGCCGAAGGCTCATCAGGCTCCTCCAATCACATACGACGTCGCCATTGTTATACGTGAAGGACTCAAATGAGGAAGAGCTCGCTGTCGCTTTATCTCTGGAAGGTGGCAGTAATGCACCTATAAATTGTTTGCAATTGCAATTGCTTGTCTCCATAAGATTGAATTTCAGCAGGTGGACATTAGAGATAATAAATGCAACAACAAGTTTTTGAATCAATATTCTATAAATAATATGTAATTCCAGGAAGAACAAAAAGCACAGCTCTCTTACAAAATTTTAAGAAATCTATGATAGTCAAAATTAGGACAAATTATTTGAAATTCCCAATTCCTCCTAAATATAAAGAATTACAATTTAAAAATAATAAATAACATATATCCTTCAAATGAGTTTTTAAGAGAGATTTAAGTTTAATGTTGAGAATTGTGGCTTTTGTACAACTCAATTGGAAACAACTAAACATCTTTTTTTATGAATGTAAAGAAGTATTAAACTTATGGGATCAACTTCGAATATTCCCAAAAACTAAAAACAATAAATTTAGATTTTATTTCCTGCCAAAACATTCAATTCGGTTTATCCATTAAAGAAAAAAATTTGGAATTTTGAATCAATATTCTAATAATTGTAACAAAGTATTATATCCATAAATGTCGCTATGCAAAATGCTCCCTCTCAATCTCTGCTCTCTCAAAATGAACTTTCCCTTTTCAAAAGATGTCTCGAGAAAAGATGCAGAATTTAAATGCAATTAAATTGTTTGAGTTAATTGAAGAATTTCAGTTGGTAGTCCCCACTGATTAATTTACTTTAACTTTAACTATTATTATTTTTATTTATTTTATTTATTTTATTTTTATTTTTATACTCTTGTTCCAGCCTGTGCATTTAATTTTATTTTTCAAAAGCAGGAGTTGTGATATTTCTTCTTGTATTGAAATATTTGTTATTGACTTGTTATTTGAGATATGTTATTGTTTTCTTATATATTCAATAACAAAACAAAAAAAAAAGTGGAAATCTAAAAAAAAAAAAAATTAACCATTACAGCCAACTGATTCTGATTAAAACTAATTTTGAAGTAAATTATTTTGTGTATTTTTTTTACATAACATTTGCATACACAGTAATCAATCGTAAATTTTAATTAAATAAATCAATTCAAGCTAAAATGTAAGAGTCTATAATTAGGCTATACATACTGAGCCTGATCTATTTCTACCATCTATTTGGGGGATATTTATTGCCACACTTTGCGCCGGTCACTTAAAACCAATTTAGCATGCTGACCTATGTGTCCTTATATGATCACAGTGTACTAATCTTCTGATGGCTACTTCCAACAGTGATAATGCTACCATGTTATAAAGTGAATCATCTCAGAATCATTTCTTGAAACTTTTTCCACTTAAGTAATTGTGAATTGAGTATATTGACAGACAAAATATTTTTATTTTTTATCTTAAATGCAAATTTAAAAAATAAAATAATTACTGCTCTAAATGTATTGCTCTGTCAGCTAAAAGATCTGTTTTTGGTCTCTATACTTTAATTAAATAAATCAATTCAAGCTAAAATGTAAGAGAGGCTATACCTGATCTCTTTGTATCAGAGATTTTCTTACCCAGAAAGATGTCACTTGGGGTAAAACCCCAACCCTGGTTTGCATTTGTATAGCTCACAGCATGTTCATTTATACATGTTAAAAGCCTCCCCTAGAATTCCATGCTCACTGCCTAAGAAATTCCACGTCAATTTCTGACAATTCGGGAGTTTTGCAAGTTGCCGTAAACAACCTGAAGTTCCAAAGCTACAGTGCCGTATATTGACCTAGAATCCGACGTCCATGGTGGTCTCTGTTAAACACTTTAAAAACTCTGAAAATGGAATACAAAGGTGGATTCTTGAGGAGGACATACATATACTGCCTAAGAAATTCCACGTCATGTATCGCCAACTTCCCATGTTATGGAGGGGGAATTGTTATGTGTGATAGCATGTAGTCCACTAGAAATGTCCTTAATCCAGTAATCTGTCATATTTTACATTAGAACAGGATTTAGCAGAAAATCTACACTCTCATCTCCCCCCTCAGGGCTAAGCCCCCCGATCCCCTAGAATCCTAGATCCGCCCCTGGTCACCAGTTAAGATGTTCACCAGTTAAAGTGGAACAATGGGCAAAAGTGTGCGTTTAGTGAGCCAAGTAGAAATGATTGAATATTCCAAAGCTTTGAGCAACATTGTGAGGAGTGCATTGAAGCTCTGAAACAGTCAGTGCAGCGTCTTAACGCGCGGGAGGCGAACCTGCAGGCTACTAAAGCCTTGGATGAACAGCTGCTGATGGAGAAACACAGCTGGACACAGCAGCCCCGCTCCCATTGAGTCCCTCACAGACTCTCCCAGTTTCAAATAGAAGCTTGAGATGCTGCATGTGGTGGAGAATGATGCGCCTGATGGTGGCAGAAATAGCGAAGATCGGGAACGCCTCTCTGATCCCTGCTCCGAACGAGGATCAGGAAGCCAGTGATCTGGGAGGATATGACAGCTATATGGACAACTTTAGCAGCTAGGTTGTTATTAACCTGTCAGTTACTTCTAGAACACTAAGAATAGTTAAGAAATTAGAAGGAATAATCAACAATAACCATCCATCCATCCATTTTCTTTACACGCTTGTCCCGAGTGGGGTCGCGAGGGGTGCTGGTGCCTATCTCCAGCAGTCAATGGGCGAGAGGCGGGGTACACCCTGGACAGGTCGCCAGTCTAACAATAACCTCTATATCTAACTTTTAGTGAGAGTCGCTGAGTTCCCGCCGGTTACTAGGGCAACAGCTGTCCTCGAAATCAGGAAGAGGAAGGTTAAACCAAAAGACATCCAACGGTCTAATTCTATGACGTCACATAGCCACGCCTCCTTTACATTTCGTGACCCGCCTAGTCTGTCCAGGTAATCATTCCACTGAAGCCATTCTTACAGTGACCTCTGCTCGGACTGCATGTTGTTTGTTGACTACCTGCTGGAAAACAAAAACAGAACAGAAATGTCTGAGTCAAGACAAGAAATGAAAAACCACATTTACATCGCCACTGGAAACTTGGAGGAGATTGTCCAACCCATGCTGGGAACGCTGTCACCAGCCCAGTGGGCCTTGCTTTCGCAGGGTCTATCGGATTCCCAAATAACAACAGTCCTGGGAGATATTATCACCACCATTTTTCAGCAATGTGTGGAAAATGCATTGAGGATCCTTATTCCACAGATTGGAGAGAATCTGCAGGCTGGTGTAAAGACCGCAACCCCAACGGAAAGTATCAGAGTGAGTTTGACCAACATGATTTCAACAGAAATCGCAAATGTCCTGCATGTTGAACCCGAATTCTGTCCTGAAGGCGAGGAGTTAAACATGTTAATGCAAGAGGAGATCTCTAGTAAAGTTACATCCCTGACCAATGAAATGTTAAAGTCCCCCAATTACCCTGAGGAATCTGCAGTATACGTGAGCCGACACTTTACCAACTGGAAAAACTACGTCAAAATGATCCAAAATACATTGAAATGTGTTCAACAACATATAAACAGAGTCAAAACTGGATGTTTTGTCAAATATTCGAACACATTCATGACAAAACAGGCAACACCAAAAGCAGAGACCACACCTGACTTTCAGAGACAAGAAGTCTTTAAGCATAAAAAGTCACTTTGACCAAAGAACAGCTACTAAGAGCATTTTTCAGATATTAACTAAACATACAAAAGACCTTCCTGATGTTGATTCCACTGAATTATTGCATCTGTCAGAGGAAATCCGCCAAACTGTTCACAAGGACCTTCATTACTGTATGTCAGACGATTCAGCTGCGAAATGTTCATGCATCCCACATATTAACATCCTAACAGTTATGAATATGATCAGACGCTTTTTCCTATGCCACAGAACTGCTCCAGGTAACAAACAGTCAGAAACAACAAGCACACAAGAATTTTCCAAGTTTATAGCGGAGCAATTCAGAATCATGGTATCTTCTTTGGAAAAATCGCTGCATTCAACTGAAAAACTGGTAAAACTGGAAAATGACTGTTCATCTAACGGATGGAAATGGATCATGTTAAATGAATGCATTTCAGAGCTTTCGCTGGTCGACGACAGCACACAAGCGCTAAAGATCGACGGCACGGACTGCTTTCTCCTGATGTATTTGAATTGCATAAAACCTCAAATTATGCAGTTGTGTGCAGAACCCATGGAAAACCCATTACTGAATGAGACGACCCAAAAGTTGGAACGGGAGCTGACAGACAAATTATATTTCTACTTACTGGGGGGCCATTTTCATCCACCTCTTGTTCGTCCAAAACGAAAATTTCTTTCAGACTCTGTCCTCTCTCTACAGAAAGTAAGAGACATTTCTGGCCAGATCCAAATTAGCCCTGATGTCTTGTATGCCAGAACAGAAGGGGAGGTGAGGATGTTTCTCCATAATGTCTTTCTATGGAAAACAAGGGAAACTAATAAGTTTCAGCAAAGTTTCAGCAAAAGGGTTTGTGATGTGGTCTCAGAGATCTGTGAAATGGTTAAAGAAATATGTGATACATCAGCCAAAATCCAAAGCCCAGAAACCCATTCTCTGAAACTCAGCGAGCCAGAAAACAAGGACTCTACCCTCATGGAAACAGATCTGAAAAATGAGGAAGACAGAGGGTGCGGTGTGGTCTCAGAGATCTGTGAAATGGTTGAAGAAATATGTGATACATCAGCCAAAATCCAAAGCCCAGAAACCCATTCTCTGAAACACAGCGAGCCAGAAAACAAGGACTCTACCCTCATGGATACAGATCTGATAAATGAGGAAGACGGAGGGTGCAGTGTGGTCTGGGACTTTGAGGATACGGTTGTACAAAGCCCGTATACACCAGACCAACCGCAAATCCAGGAAACCAATTCTCTAAGTTCCAGGACGCAAGGAAATGAGGACTCCACCCCAGATGCGTTTGGATATTTGGCTGACTATTCTTCATTGGAAAAAAAGGCTACATTTTTGCCTGATTCTGTGGAGCTGACAAGGAAAAGGTTTCAAGGCAAGAAATTAAGCAAAGATCCGTTTCCAGAATCAGATCCGTTTCCAGAATCAGATCCGTTTCCAGAATCAGATCCGTTTCCAGAATCAGGGTTTCCAAAATCAGGGTTTATGCCTAAGAGATGTGTTGATAAGTCGACATCTGATGTAGATTCTAATGAAAAAGAACTAGACAAAGATTTGGCATTTCTGGTAATGATTGCAGTTTTAAAATGCCTGAAGAAACAGGGTGGACCCCTGAGTTCCAAAGAAATGAAGCAGATCTTGTCTAATATATCAGGAAAGGAAATTGTTAAAATAGAAGACTTTACTTCTGCTGAAAACAATGAAAACATGAAAAAACTTGTTAGAGACATCTGCAAAGAACTTGAAAATGAGTTTGGTTCACCTGAAATGGAACGTAACGCCATTATAACACAGCCTGTTTGTCCTATTCAGAGTGTTGTTCTAAAATATTTAGAAAGTCATCGTCCCAAACCAAGGAAATCCCCACTTCGCAGGTTCATCTCAGCTTTTAAAAAACCTTTTAAGAACCTGTTGTTCCTAAAGAAGTGAGGGTCTACTTCCTGCTTCACACATACACAACCTCACCTATTTTTTTCTAATTTTAGCTTTTTATTTCTGGGCTTTCTTTGTTTCTTCACTTTTCTTTTTTTATTCCTTTAGAAAAACATTTACTTATTAGATATTTTATTTGATTTTATTCTAAATGTTCCCCTTTCTTTTACAGGAGAACATTTAGAATAAAACCATCACTTCTATTTTAGGACTTTCTTAGTTTAGGTTTTTTCTCCGGGTACTCCGGGTTTTCCTTTGAAAACACAATCGTCTAATTAGACATTCAGAATAAATAAATTAATTGAAATCTTAATATGTATTTTAAATCTAAATCTAGATTCAAAATCTAAATATATTTAGAGGGTTGCTCCTAATCATTCCTAACTAGCTTTTACCACAATGAACTCTATATGCTAAAGTATAAAATAATATATATATATATATATATATATATATATATATATATATATATATATATATATATATATATATATATATATATATATATATATATATATATATAGAAAAAAGTAAATCCCTTTATTGTCCCACAATGGGGATATTCGCTCTCTGCATTTGACCCCAAAAATTGAATAACCTTAAAATTAGGTAATGTTTAAACAAAACTTTTTTACTCAGCAAGATAAACAAAAATAATATTCTACAAATATTATTTGAAAAAAAGGGATTGAACAATTAAGAAGCTTCTATCTGAAACTCCAAATATAACCCAAAGCTAAAGAAACAGATTTTAAACTCTTAAATGCTATCTACCCCTCCAAAGAATTACTAAGAATTTGTTTCACCATTGATGATAACAGATGCTCAGTTTGTGAAATTAATCTAGAAACAACAGACCATATTTCTATGAATGCTACAAAACTAAAATATTTTGTTAAAACTTAGAAAGATTTACGCTTTGCTGCATCATCATGGAGAAACGGCTGCTATGGCAGCCCACTGCTCCCCAAGGGGATGGGTTAAATGCAGAGTGTTCATTTTGTTGCTCTGTACTTGTGAAAATGTAATGACAATAAAATACTGTGGGAAAAAAAATGTAAACATTTTCTTGCCCACTTTACATTTTGTCAGAAATGACTAATTTTCACGACACGCAAAGGTATCCGCTATGTCAATAAGTCTGCTTTATGCCGTGTCTTTTAGAGTGACAACCAATGTTTTTTTCAGACAGTCGAATATTAACATTTTGTTGTTTTCTTTCCCAAAATGTATTCAAATTTTTAGCAGTTTAAACAAACATCTTAATTAATATACAGAATATAACCACAGCAGTAGTAGTGTTATTGTTGAAGTCAAAATAAAATACAAACAAAAAGAAAAACATCAGATTTCCTCACACAATATTGGTTCCAATGCAACTGATCACATTTTGTACTTAACTTCTTATACTGAGAATTACATTTAACAGTTTATGTCCTCAAATAAATTGTCTTTGGGAACTGCAGTTCACATGTTTTTCAATCACTTTTTTTAATCTCTTCTGAGATATTCAAATTCTTGACATAATTAATGAAGGTTATTCCAGATTCAAACAGGCCCCTTAATATATACATCATTTTTTCCAGAGGGAGGACAGATAACATCTGCTGCAGCCATTGGTTTATAGCCGGTCTTTGAGTCTTTTTCCAAAACATTGATACACATGTCAACATTTTGTTGTTTTATATATTCTGAAAAATCAAGTTTTGTGATAATGCTTCTAATGTTGAAGCGGAAAGCACTTTTCTCTGTACTTCCACATTACAAGTTAAAAAGGCATTCAGTAAAAGTTTTTGACCTGATGCTTTTAAACAAGTATTGGCTCTTCAGGAAATTCTAGAGCAGTTGCTAGAAGTAAATGCGGTTTTATAATTGTTACCTTGTATTTTGGATAGTAAAATATGTCGTTTTTACCAAGCTTCATGTTTATTAGTATCCATTCAGCAATTACATTTATCTCACATGTCTGTCAGTAACACTTATCAAGTAGAATAGTGCCTCCTCTGTAGACATAGTTAACTCTCCTAAAACAAGAGATATGTCTGAAAACCTCTCTCCAAATAGTTGTTCAACAGGGCATTGGTCTTCTTCCAATGTAGTAACAATGTGTTTTTGTTATCCATACCCGTGGAAGTAATACAAATATTCAACAATTATTTAGTCTACGAAACATTAGGTGAACACCTTTAATTGCAGAGAGCTGGATAACTGTGGAAAGTTGACCATCTGCTTCAGCCTGATGATTGGAGGACAATGAAAAAACACAATTAAGACAACAGTTTCAAAATATAGACACACAAATCAACACACCAGGTTGTTATATCACTCTTGTTAACCGTGTTCCTGTTGAGCTCTAAATATTCAGTGGCAAAAGATAAATCTTTTATAAAATAGAGAGATAAGGACACCAACCCTCTAAAATCCCTTGTTACATTGTCAAAAGAAATTAAATCTGTGTGGATATAATGAATATGAGATAATATCTCGTAATTATGAGATCTTTTCTCATAATTACGAGATATTATCTCGTAATTATGAGATAATATCTATATATTTGGTTATGCTTACTTGAGTCTGTAATGTAGAATCTCTCACAAAACTGGTCTTCATGATTACTTGTTAAGAATATCTGCATCTGTTCCACTGAACAGTTCTCTGCAGGTCTAACATGATATGCGTTGGAGTTCCGCTCCTGTTTTTCACTTCATCAATAAATCCATCTATACCCCTGGGATTACTACTTGTGGAGTAAGCATGCAGCGATATGACCATACGTGAAAATCCGTCAACAGCTCTATTAATACAGATTCTGTTTGGTTTTAGTTTTTCATATGAATCGACATGCTGCATGAAGTTGGGACCTGGTCGTTTTAAACAATTCTGAAGCTGTCATGATCTCTGCGCTGATGGTTCGTTTTTTTCCTTTCCTCCTTGCTCCCCTGTCTAATTGGTCCTGCGGCTGATTAACCCCGATCATTTCCACCTGGTTATTCAGCTATTTATATTGCATGCTTGCCTTCAGTCAGAGTGGGCTTCTTCCTCAGCATTTCCCTGTGTCACATACTAGAGCCCTGCACTTCCGCGGAATTCCTGCAATGCAAAGCAGTGCGGCGCGGGACAAAAATTGAAAGCTCATTGCGGGTGCGGGCGGGAGGGAGAACGCACAGTGCGGATGTGGGCGGGAGCGGTGATAAGCGACAGTCCCGCAAACAAAAAACGATTCTTAAATCGTAAAATAAAATGTCAAATAAAGTCATAAATGATCAGTTTATGTCTATCATATATATACATCACAATGTGCTGGATATTGCAGCTCGTGTCACCTAACGGGCGTCATGCATATGCGGGGAAGAATCGCCCAATTATGTGCTCAGCTAAGCACAGCGTGTTTAATTCCTCAAACTAATGGCACGAATTGCCTTGAGCAGTAAGCGAACGTCGGAATCATGCAGGAATTGCTAGCGGGAGCTGGACACACTATTACAGGAGCGGGACTGGAAAATCTGTCCCGCGCAGACCTCTATCACATACCTAAAAGGAAATAAAAGCATATTAAATCCAACAACCCACTCACTTTTCACGTTTCATGTAGTGGAGATCAGCAATGACTGTCCTTCCTGATCTCCTAAATATGACATATCATCTCATAATTATGACATCTCGTAATTATGAGATAAGATCTCATAATATTGAGATCAGGATTATGAGAAATCGATGATGAGAATCGTAATTATGAGAAAAGATCTCATAATTACGAGATAAGATCTCGTAATTACGAGATCTTTTCTCGTAATTACGAGATACTGATCTCGTAATTATGAGATAAACTGTCAGATTTTGAATTTGCGAGCACAGAGACAGAGTCGAGCGCACCGCTGGTGTTGAGCGCGGAGAGAGCAGGTCGAGCGCGAGCAGAGACTGATCAGAGCATGCAGAGATGGAACTGAGCGCGACAACAGTGTTAAGAAGAGTTTTTCAGATTTGAGCATGGGCCAGACCGGTTTTGAGCGCGCGCTTGTTGTCTCACTGCGTGCTTGGATTGGTTACTGCGCACTCAAACCGAAGGCACAAATATCGCTCCATAGAGCCGCCATTCCAGGGCTTTGGGCACGCATACAGACAAAGTCTTGTTAAATAAACTCCCAAATAACTTATCTTTGGATGTTTTCTTTACAATAGTCCTAAAGAAAACACGTTAAACGAAGGTTTAAAAAACAAACAAAAAAAAAAAAACGGTTGTTTTGCCCGTGGAGTGTCGCCTTAATAAATGGCTGTGCAAGCGGTGATGTTTGAATTTGATTTTGTGTACTCCTCCCTTGAAAGTGCATAGTGCTAGACTACAACAACACAACAAAACATTTAATTAAAGAGTAAAACATTTACTTATCAAATCAATGTGACAAGTAGAGGTTACGGTGTTTGAAGGGTTGACCGAGCAGTTGTCGTGGACATGTGGGGGAATGTTTTGGCGAAGTAGACGAGGCAGGTCTGCGCATGTCCTCTCCCCGCCCAAAGCACTCTGGGTATATTATCATTAAATTTGTAGGAGCCAAACATGCAGGAATGAGCGCTGCTCATTTAATATGAAAAATTCAAAACATCCTCCCCATCAGCATCCAGCATATACAGCGGTTTCTGATTGGAGATGAGAAATTTGAAACATTCAAAAAATCCCCATCAGCATGAAGAATCAATAGAAATCTGCTTCCTGGTATGCATCTAATCTTAATTAAATAAACTGTGTTAGTTTTTTTTTTTTTAATATATATGAATTATGCTCTAATTTGTCGT
Source organism: Cyprinodon brontotheroides (assembly GCA_018398635.1). Taxonomy (NCBI): domain Eukaryota; kingdom Metazoa; phylum Chordata; class Actinopteri; order Cyprinodontiformes; family Cyprinodontidae; genus Cyprinodon; species Cyprinodon brontotheroides. Next base: position 19,292 of record JAGKQL010002510.1, on the reverse strand, counting down.
TTTTGTAACTATATTTTAATTTGACAAATCTGATCTTATCACCATTCTTTTTCCTGTTTGGTGCGATTGCAGTGGCGGATCTTGACTTGGCCGGACCGTAGCGGAGCCTGAACATTTAGAGTATATTTGGCTCCACTTGTTGCTGTGAAGCAGGATTTTCCACCATGAACATAATCAAAAATAAATATCGATCCAGGCTAACGAGTGAGCACTTTGATATATACTTGAGAATGGCTTTGTCACCATTGAAACACAGGTTTAAAGCCTTGCAGAGCAGCCTAAAGCCCACTGCTGCTCATTAAGTAAAAAAAAAAACAACAAAAAAAACAAAACAGTTCAGGTGTTTTAAAAAATATGTGAATCAGGAAATTGTCTACGGATGTGGGATTCGGAGGCAATACGATCAAGTAAAATGATACGACTGGCATAAAATCAAATACAAACAGTATTAAAACAAAACAACAATCGGTCCCATTTAGGCGTAGACGGAGACAGTGACTTCTGATGTCTAGTGATGTCCAGTCTGCTCCGTAGCTTTGTTTTGGTCGCTGTAACTTGCAGAAAATCCCGCTTCACAATGATAGGATGTTATAGATAGGATGCGTCTTGAACTGAATTAACCTGTGTCAAGATGCACAGATGCACCGACTGATGTAATCGGGAGAAAATTTTTTATATTTTTCAAAATAAAACATCACTCAGACTCCGTGATACTTGGGAATTGGCGCAAATCAGACACACCCACCACCCAGATAACCCTAGATTAAAAATTATTAGTCAGGTATTAGGAAAATTGCCATAATTGTATGCCATGCGAACAGTGTAATAATGGCTATCTTAAGGCAGTCTTTTGTACAGTGATTCAGGTCATGCATTAAAAAATATTCATAAATTTTTTTTCTCTTAGAAATTGGAGAGGTGCATTTAAATTTTATAGAGCTAAACAAGTTAAATTGGTGACCTGTTATGTTATTGTCTTGTTGCTGCGTTTATTTTGTATAAAACCCTGCCCTTTAAAAAGGAACCATGAGGAGGCAAAACATAAATATAAATAAATAAATATACTTTCAGTGTACTTGTAGTATACTTATCAATTATATACTAAATTACTCTTATGTTAACTATACATGGCATTTATTAAAGTATACTAAAGCTTTAAGTGTATATACCCCATACTTAAAGTTATACTTAACAAAAGTAGCTATACTTCAGGTTCATACTTTCAAGTGTACACAAGAATACAAAAATATTGATAAATCAATTTTAAGTATGAAAAAATCACAGACTGAAGGGTTTAATTTTTCTTATAAAATGTAAACAGTGTTAATAGTCTCACTGTACAGAAAGTCTGGTTGTGGTTAGTTTATGTCCCCTGCTAACACTAAACTTTGTGGCTCTACTGTCTGTTGTACTTATTGCTGAGGTGTATTTTGTATGGGTATCCACTATGTGGCAGCAGACGACTATTCAGCTCCTGATTGTTGTTTGTAGAGGAAACCTCTGGGAAGAGCAGAGCTCTTGCCTCTGAGAGCGTCTGAAAGGTTAAAGGTAAACAAGGAGTGACCCTGAAAGGGAAGAGAAATATGAATCAACTGAAATTAACATTTATTCTCTATTGAGATACCTGAACTATCTCTATAGCTAAGTTGCTGCCATCAACAACTTTCATTATAAATTATAGAGTTGGGTTTTTAAGGGTTTAGTCCAGTTTTTCTCTCCTAAGCATATCTACTGGCTCATTTTTTGGAGTGACTGTGTATGTTCTAATTCATCCTTCTTTTAATAAAAACTGGCTCAGAGCTGCATACCTGTTTCTTTGTTAGACAGAGTCACCTATAGAGCTAGTTTGCTGTTACCGTCTCTAACATAGAATGTATTTATGGATCAGTGCCTTTTTTGTCTATTCTCTCCTTTAACCTCCCGTAATTTGAAGCTACCTCTTCATATCATCCTCCACTCACGGATAGTTTCAGAGTGTGGCACTGACCTGCCACTTTGATCACGCAGCAATTGTTTGAAAAGTAAGTGCCTCCAAAAAACCGGAAGTTGGATACATATTTACTTTTGCATTCAAAAATAAGGTGGATCAGCTGCTGCAGAGAAGTTTTTGCTTTAGCTGGCCGTGTCATGATCTTGGTACTGATCACTGTAGTATTGTTTTTTTTTTTTTCTACCTGCTTAGCTCTGCCCAGTTTTCATTTTCTCTCATCTTATCCAACTGTTCCAGTTTCTATTTAAGCTGCCCTTTTTCCAGCCATCAGTGCCAGATTATTCCAGACGTGTGTGCGAGTTCTCTAGTGTACCCAGTTGTGTTTTTTATTACCTGATCCTGACTAGTTTCTGCCTCTGGACTCCTGAGTTTGCTTGCCCCTGTTCCGGTCTACTTCCTGCCTGTCCTGTCTTCAGACTTCTGTTTGGATTCTGCCTGTTTACATCCTTGGATCTGTCCTCTGACCCCGGGTTATTTTTTCCTTCAGTAGCTCTTCATCTCTGTGATTTTCCGGCCTGGACTGCTCCTGCTTTGACACCTGCTCTGGATTCTTGCTCCCGATTCTTCTACTCTTCCTTGTCTGTTAGCTTCCGTCCATCAGTGTGCTCTGCCTCACTCCTGGAATTCTCTCGGCGGGCCCATGCATGCTGTGAAGAAATCCTCCGGCTGCTTTCCACTCCTTTCTCTGGGCTTGGACATAGCTTAAGAACCAGGTTAGTAACTCACATGCCCACTTTTGTTCCCGGTCTGAGTTTCTTGGTCACTAACTTAAAGGAATAGTACACCCAAAATATGATTAGCCTTCATTTTCTACTCACCCCCATGCTGAACAACACTCTGGAGTACTTTTTTGATATCTCAAATGCATCTGGAGATCTGGGAGGCTTCTTGCTGTCTGCTGACATTCAAATAATGGAGGTC
>JAGKQL010002510.1:0-14518 GCA_018398635.1 Cyprinodon brontotheroides | reverse complement strand
GAAGGGAAGAAATAATAATGATCAGATTAAGAGTAGGTCATACTTATTTAAATGACACTTATACTAATAGGAAAAGCACAACATAAATGTGAAGGATGTGGAGATAGAAAATGCAGATGTATTGATGAACTGCAAAACATATGAACCTGAAAAGAAAGAAATTGAAAAGAGGACAGGCCAAGAATGGAGTCTTAAAAGGATTATTGGGAAACAAAAGGAAATAAAAAAGATATATATATAGATTAAGGAAAGACATTATTTATTTATCTTCACAAAACAAAATTAAAAAATAGAATTTAATAGATGTAAACAATGTTTGCTACACACTCATGAATAGTAGGTGGTATGTGGCGTGCCCACTTCCCTAGAAGACCGGTGGGATGCGAAAAACATTTTGAAAATTAATGAACTTTTGGTCCCAGGCCTTCATTAATAAACCAGATATCTGGTCCCATTTAAATCTTTTGTCAATAAACCTGACTTCAGATATAAAGTTGATAAAGCACATTTAAATTGATTTTTGATTTTCCTCTTCGTTAAAATCTCAGCCATGTTTATACCAAAATGTTTTCACATTATTTTGAAAAATCTTTGGAAAAAAGCGAACAAGCAAGTGAATATGTACATTCCCTGGTAAATATTCTGGTAACAAACTATACATTTTCTCACTAGAAATGTAATCAAAACTCATTTTAATGCAAAAACAAACTCAAGTTATTAATCTTTCCACAAAAAATGAGCGAATGTCGGCCATCTATATATATATTTTTTTTTTTCTTCTCCCAGCTGGAATCTTGAAAGTCCAAGTGACTAGGGCGTAAAACAATAAGAAACGTTATATGTAGAAGAAGCGTAACAGTTCTAAAAAAAATGGCCATTAATGTACCTCCACTACGTTTTTGCAGTGTGGACCAACGTAGTGGGGGTGGGTTGAATATACAGCTTCTTATAGCTATGACATACCATAAAAAATGCAACACATAAGCAACTTTTACAAATTGGAGTATGTTCTTAGAATATGTATGAAACTGTTCTTCTAGGCAAATTGAGAAAAAACTAGTCAACGACAAGCTAAGATGACTGGGACATGTTCCTGAGCCACTTTGTTTTCCTTTTTGCAGGTCGAAAACCCACACCACACCAATTTAAATACCGCCATTTTTTTCTGGATGTATGGCAGAGAGGCTAGTTTCCTTCTGAAGTTCTGTTGACATGCCGGTATCTATTCTTTTTTACATTACATGGGTTTGTACTCTGTTTTTGCATAGAAACTGAAGTTGGGGTACTTGGGGCATCTCCTTAAAACATACCTGCATTAGCCATCACAAACACTACAGTCTTCCAGATTAGTAGTAGGAATGAGTAATCTGAAAAATAACAGGTGAGACTGAGTTTCTTTTAATTTCAGTTTTAACTTAACACAATTTTATAACTACAGAGGCATTGGTGATTTTGGTTGTAATTGTGAATTGTGTACCCTGGATAATACTTAATTCCTCCTCTACATCAGACATCTTGAACTTTCTAATACAAAGTTTGATGTCTCGTTAGTTATATTTTGAATGTAAATGTGTTTGTGTTTTACAATAGTTGTCTCTCAGTCCTGTACCAGAGGACTACAGCCAAATTATTAAAGCCACAGAGACAACAGACAGCGTGGACACAAAGATCCAGGCGGAAGAGAATGTCGAACTCGGTAAAAAAATGAAAAGCTTTTAAGTAAACCGGGCACAAAAAATCTCAAAATTTCAAGTTCACAGAAGGGGAGGAAGTTCTTCTATTCAACATAAGAAAGGGGTAGGAAAGGTGCTAGGATGGGAGGCAGACTACTCTGACCTATTTTATCCATAAAGTGATAGTGGCACTGTGATGTTGAAAACAATGGCCGAAAAGTCCTCAAGACAAAGCATAGCATGAGTCGCCTGAAGCCATATAACAGAGGCAATGAGGGACAAAATGCAGGTGAGGGTTTCATCTCAGGTGAGAAGTTGAATGAAAAGGGAGACAGTGATTGGAATGCGACAAAGACAAGCAAACCCCTGCACGAACAAAGCCCCCCACGGTCCGGGTCCATGGCAAGGTCATCCAGTGCTTTTCCAGTCTGTTGTCTCCCCCTCCAGTGAAGTCCCCTCCAGTGACTCCCCTGCCAAGTTCTCTCCAGTGTCTCCCCCAGTGACCACTCCAGTGACCTCTCCCTCTCCCCCTCCAGTGACCTCTCCCTCCAGTGACCTCTCCCCTCCCCTCCAGTGAGAGGGACTCTCCCCCTCCCCCCAGTGACCTCTCCCCTCCAGTGACCCCCCTCCCCCTCCAGTGAAGTCTCCCCCTCAGTGACCTCTCCCTCCTCCCCCTCCAGTGACCTCTCCCCCTAAAGCCCCTACCAAGTTGATCCCTCAGTTGTCTCCCCTCCAGCTCATTCTATGATGTGTCAAGAGTCCTATTCCAGCAGCAAGGTGCAGTAGTCACAAAGTTTTTCTAGTTTTCTGTTCTGGCCTGTTGGTCATGGGTTCTGATCGGTAGATCAATTTTTTGCATGTTGGTTCGTGACCTGTTCCTGGTCTGTCTGCAAAACTCCCCTCTGAAGTTGTGTTGCTTTTTTCAGATGTATAAGTTTTTAAAAGAGCAAGGAAAGCAGTAGTTCAACTTTGGTCTTTGAAAGACTCAGGGCAAGTTGAAGCCCATATAAACGGGCGACACATCTTTTAGGAACACTCAGACATGGCTGGCTGTCAGATGAAGTAAGACCTTGCCGTTCTGGGGAAGTTTATTTTCACAAGGCAGTCCATCCAGAAATGTATGGTTTGTTTGTCAAATAAGGTTAAGTAGATGTGCATGCATTAATTTCAGAAGACCAAGGTACAACATGTTTTAAGGTTAAATTTAATCCACTCTTTTGTAGTTTCTACATATTTCTTTGAAATTATATTACATTTCAGATACCTGTATACAGAATGGATGGTAATTGCATCTTTCTGTATCTTGGTCAATATCGGCTGTTCAAAAAGGTAATTATTCACTTTAAATCTTGAGGAGAATGAATGCAAATTAATCTTATTATTTGCAATTTCAAAAGATGGTTTTACCTGAAGCCTCCATTTGGATGTGCCCTGTAAATGTGGGAGGTCACTGGCTTTTGGTGGTATGTAAAATTTATTTATTTAACTTTATTTACACATGAATATGTCTATATGTCACAATCGGATGTTCCCTGGGCAGCATGGGAGGGTGACAGAGGTTGTCTGTCTGTCTGTCTGTCTTATCTATCTTCCAAACATTCCAACAGATTGTCGTGATGAATCACCAAGAGCTAGTAGTTATAGACCCTATGGGGAACGAAACAATGTATGACAGAAAGCTTCTCCGTAACTGGAGGTGATCTGATTCATGTCTTTATCATTCATTCATTATGTATTTTGTTATTGTTACAATGTCCTATAATTAAATATTTCTGCAAATGCACAGAAACTTCCTAAAAGCAAAAGGTGCTGGCCGGAGAAGCTGGAGTGTCCGCCATATGTCGCATATGCTGCAGAAGGACTCCAGCAGTTGTGGGGTCTTGGTTTTGAAGGTACAAAGAACAGATGGAATGTTTTGAAATCCATGGAATTATTACATTAAAAGGCATACTTTTTTCAGTTTGCAGAAACATATGTTCAAATGGGAGGGCTGCAGGCAGTGCAAACAGGACCCAAAGACATATCCCAAGCCAGACTGCACATCGCTACCACACTGTATCAACATCGAGATGAAAGAACAATTACAAAGAAGTCTTGTTTTCCAGTTTGCTGGCTGAATGTTCAGAGATTTATAGCTTTGGACAGCTATGATTCTAAGAATTTTTTGGTCAGAACACATGAAATTTTATTAATGTTGGGTATTAAGAACCAGTTCCACTGTTCTGGGAAATGTGGAAGTCTGTGTGAAACCTGTTGATCTGTTTTGTTAATATTCTAACAATCAAAAACACAAGATGGCTTAGGAGCATCAACTAATTTTTCATTCCAAACGCAACAAATTTTCCCTTAGGCTATACCGGAACAGTCCAAAACATTAAAAAAATCCAAAGATATATGACATACTAAATTGCAGTATTTTCTGTTATGTACTAGTATAACATGATGGCTTGTCAACAGAATATAAAGAGGTAGTACTTGACTATTTTTGGTAAAGTACACTCTAAATGCCTTTATTTGTTCCCAGACAAGGTGGAAGAGTACTGTGTGGAATGCAATATGCTTCACTGTAATGCTTCAGAGAACATCATTGACATGGTAAACAACTAAACTGTACAACTTAACGCTTCAAACACATTACACTTGCTTACTCATAACTGTTTTCTTTTTCTGTCCACTTCACAGATACAGTGTGACTGCTGCTCAAGGTGGACACACAAAGAATGTGCCACAGACATGGGTGACATGTTCAAATGTAAAAAGTGTAACTTAAATTAAACAGTTTTACCCCACCAGTGACAGTGTGGATTATTAAAAATACAGAAGTAAAATGTTCTACATTAAATATAGTACATCATACAACTGATGTCATTGGTATTAATCAGGAAGTCATACAGTGGCTAATAACAAAGTGTATGGCAATCAGANCCAGATGGATTTGCTCCGCATATCCATCTGGAAACCTTCCGTTGAAGTAATTTTGGGAAGGGGCGAAAATACTGGTTAGCTGATTGGCCTATGTTGGTGATAGACGGGCCAAATAAACCAATCAGATCAACGAAGCATATGACGTACTAACAGAGCGACGACGAAAACACAACCACAAGCCAGGCTACTCTTGCCGAAACCAGTCGGGAGAAGAGCAAAAACATCTTTTCCTCTGAGAAAAGCCTCCAGAGCAGTGTTTTGCTCTTCTTTCAGTGAAGAAATACTCTGTAATTCCGATAAAACTTGCTCGATAGCCACGCTAACGCTAGTTTCATCGGCTGAATCCGCCATGTTCTTTAGACTGAACTGTCGCGCTTCTCGTTGCGTCACACCTCAACCCGCCTCAAAGCCAACGCTGATTGGACGTTCGTTTGGTGAACGGCTCCAAATTTTCTTTAACGGAAAGTAGCCAGACTGATCTGCGAGTGAAACTTTGAAAGCTCACGAGATCAGGATGGTCTCAAGAGGCTAGCAGTCTGTGGAAGTGGGGCTCAAACTCAGAACCTCAGGATTCCAAGCTCTATGCTCTAACAACTCGCCCCGTCTTACAATAAAAATTTAGACTACAGATGAAACAATACATTCAGGACACAAGACCAAGACAGGAAGGTTTTCTTTTACCTATAATTTTATACGTTTTATTACTCGGTATAATCCATTTAATCCATATATTGCACTTTTTATGCGTTCTCTAGGTTTAAAATACATCTAAAACACATTTTCTTTTCTATTGTTTTTGGTAAAGTGGACCAAAAATAGAATTTTTTCTTAAAAGATTCTTGTCATAACCCCGGAGTGTTAGAGCAGGTTTTTGCATTTGTGTAAGTTTTCTCCTTAGCAGATTATCCTTGCTGGAGGAATCAGCTTCACACCTGGTGCACAACTGTCACCAATCTCCCTTTTTTATGCTGGGAAAGCGAGAAGATGGATGAAAAGACTTTTTGCTCAACCATTTTTAAGGGGCAGCCTGAATGTTTCCTCGTCAAAACTCTTAAGGCTTTGCCTTTTTTCGCAGAGAGAAAGGATCCTCTGACCACCAGCAGTGGGCAAGGCAGGTCAAGTGTCTCACCGAGGAAAATGATGGGGATAGAGAGGAGGCTAGACCCAGCAACCCACTGGTTACAGGACGAATGTCTATCTCCAGAGCCGTGAGATTTCAAAATCTCCTCATATTTCTTCCTGAAGCTCCTCTTGCTCCTCATTTGTGATATCAGAGTTGAGATTTCTGTGTCTGACAAGCCTTTCTTTGGGATGTCTGAAACCATAACTCATCAAGGCTGACAATCCTATTAATTTGGTGGTCTTGTGAAAATAACCAACACATCCAGTCTCAGAATATGAACAAATGGTTTATATTTTCTCTTCGTTTAAAAGTTATTGTGATTTTTAGAACCCACTAACCTCACCGGTGGGTCCAGCTGCTACTTGACCTCGCAAATTTTACAAAACCCCCAGTATTGATGTAAAAACACATTTGCACAGTTTGGTGACATTGATGATAAATGTGCCAAAAATGGCCCCTCCGCCTAAGAAGAAATTTCTCACAAATACCATTCTAAAATAAATATAATTCATCTGATTGAGTCCAAATTCGTGGTATATTTTTGCACAACATTTAGATTTAAAAAGTCTGTACTACTTTTTGTGCTATAAATAATAAATTTTACGGTAGCGAATGTTTTTGCAATGTTTAAAGAAAATTTTGGCGAGGGTTCAAAAAAAGCAAGATATTTTGTATTTTGTCCCTAATATTTCAGGCAGGTCAAAGCTACAATGGTGCTGACACCAGAAAAACCATTCTATGACATCTTACCTTTACAGGCGTGCCAAAAGTTTCTTCTTAAATCTAATAGCTGTGTAGAGGCTATAAGTTATTTACTTTGTGTGTTTTTTGTCAGGCAGAAATTTATTTATACCCCCTGAGGGTATAAGAGGTTAACATTAAAATTGAATCATGCTCCACCATCCTGGATTATCAATAGGATAGGAATTCAGTTAATAAACACATTTAAAGCGTTGCTGCAGACTCACTCCAGACAGATAATGACATCATGCATAATTAATTGGTATTTACAAATACAGGAAGTGAACATTGATGGAGTTTGAGTCTTTGCACATGAAAAGGGTCTCCTTAATATCTAAGGAGAGATTTGTAATTCATTAAGTGTTTGTAGCTTTACTTATTGATGCTAAACAGCACTTAACTGGTGGATGCAAAGCGACAGTCAGGTAGACAGACTGAGACAGAGTAGATAAATCAGAGATCAGTTCACAAGGACAAAACATCACATTTGCAAAAGAACCCAACACATTTATCAAACACTCTCTTATTTTCTTTTCTTTTTTTTGGACAAAGCCACTAAGGCCTCTATTTTAATAATGGGTCCCTAAGTGTATTATTAACTTTTCTCACACAGGGTTGAGATCTTGCAGAGAACAAACAGTGTATTTTAGCAAGCAGTACTTTAAGAATTTCTTTACACAACAATGAAAACATCAAACAGTTGCCTGAAACAGCCTTTACAGCTAATTAGATCCAGACCAACATCAGAGATAGTTGGTAGCGCACAGCGTTTAAGAAGAAAGTTAGCAAGAAAAAATGCCTTTAACTTCCCTGGTTTTGATAGAAAGGAGTTTGTTAGACATGTCTGCCTCAGCGCTGCACATATTATGGTGAACTGGGATACAATGGTCCTCATAAACAATGTATTCTTAACGTTTTAGCCAAAGTACAGATAAAATACTCGTTAAAAGTGGAAGTGCGGTTAAACTTCTTTACTCAAGTAAATGTGAAAAAGCACTTAATATAATTTACTTAAAGTATAAAGAGAATGGGGAAGTAGAAGCCACTTTCATGCACGCCTACATTTTAAATGGATGCCTGTCAATAGGACTAGATCTAAGTTGTGTTCGTGGAGTCCATGCTACTATACTAACGCCACGCCACCAAGCTGCAATGATTTTGCATGAATACTGCAGAATCTGTCCATTCATATAGCGGTGCTGATACGCGTGAATTCCATCAATTAGATTGAATTGTGATGGCGTGTAATATAATACTTGGTAACTCCATTGAAATGATTTAAAACTAAAGTAACATGAACAATTTTTAAATGTAAAGTGGTAGAAGAATCACTTCAAAAATAAGTAGTAAAGTAAAGTAAAAATATCAAGAAAAAATCTACTTGAGTACAGTAAAATACACTTAAGTTACTTCATCACAGCGCTTTACAGTAGTAGTAGCCGATACAGCGTTTCCTACAAATTATTTTTAAACATCAATCTTGTTCTTATATATTCTTTCTGTCATGATTTGTGGACATTAAGATCTAAAAAGAGGTGCCATCTCCTGGTCAACCCTGGGTTCAAAGTGCTTTTACAGTACATCAACAACCATGTAATAAGTATGGTAATGACATAGCAAGGATACACATATACCTATTGATAGGTAACAACTGGAACTTTGCTATGGAGAACTTTGGTAAGTACTGCAATGATTCAAAATTTTAGGCCCAGGCGAACAAGGTAACTCAGACTTCTTAGATTTCAAACAATCTACAACCAGGTAACTCAGTCATTTAATCTACAGAATCAGAATCAGGTTTTATGACCGTTATTACGATATTTTTATGGTACAATCGTGCAACATGAAACATATAATATGGAATAGGTAAATAAAATTATAAAAATCTCTAAAAAAAAACTGTGGGTATAAGGTATGCAAAAAATACACTTAGGATAAAAATATGGATAAAAAAAAAATATAAAAAAGTAAAATATACAAGGTAGTGCAAATAGAGCAGTGTGCAATATAGAGCAAATGTAAATGGTATGGGCAGGTTATAGAGTCTGACATATAGTTATGTGTTCATGAGTCTTATGGCAGAGGGGAAGAAGCTGCTGTTTTTATGGCGGGAGGTTCTGGTCATTATCGACCGTAGCCTCCTCCTCCTGAGGGGAAGAGGTTCAATCAGACTGTGTGTCCAGGGTGAGAAGGGTACGGCTGTGATGCGACCTGCTACGCCTCCTGGTCCTGGAGACATACAGGTCCTGGAGAGATGGCAGCTTACAGCCGATCACCTTCTCAGCGGATGCGCATTGAATGCGCTGCAGTTGGTATCTGTCCCTGGCGGTGGCGCCAGCGTACCACACGGTGATGGAGGAGGTGAGGATGGACTCAATGATGGAGGTGTAAAACTGCACCAACATCCGGGTTGGCAGCTTGAGTTTCCTCAGCTGCTGCAGAAAGAACATCCTCTGCTGGGCCTTCTTGACGAGGGAGCTGATGGTCGACTCCCACTTGAGGTCCTGGGTGATGGTGGTGCCCAGGAAGCTGAAGGACTCCACGTTGGAGTTGGGGGGTAGGGCTGTCTGTGAGGGCAAGGGGGGGACGGTGGGGCTGTGACCTTTCTGAAGTCCACGATCATCTCCACTGTCTTTTGGGCGTTCACCGATCCAGGTTGTTGCTGTTGCACCAGGACACCAGCCGGTCCACCTCCCTCCTGTAGGCAGACTCATCACCGTTCGAGATGAGGGTGGTGTCGTCCGCAAACTTAATCCGTTTAACAGACTGATGGCTGGAGGTGCAGCAGTTGGTGTACAGGGAGAAAAGCCAGGGAGAAAGGACAGCAATAAATCAATGTATTATTATGTAGTAAAATGCATTTTATTTCTTGGCATATAACAGAAAACCAAACCTTGAAGATAGCAAGCCAAACTTCATAACTAAACTCTTATATGTAACTTGAGTTCAGTTTTATAATTCTTGATTTACCTGATTATAAATAAAAATTTACTTTGTAATCTGGTCGTAGGTGGTGGCCAATAATAGAAACCACGTGTAACCTAATGGTAATTACCCACCTGATGTCTCCATTTTTACAAAGTAACATACAATTATGATAATTACATTCCAGTAATTATTAGATTTTTTCGTAATTACCAAATATTTTTTGTTGTTGTTACAAATTAAATGCTATGTTATTAACCATATTATTACATGGTTATTGATGTACTGTAAAAGAAAGCTTTACCTAATTCAATGAAAGGGTGGAGTCAGAGTAAATATATATGCACGCCCAGGAGAAGGCCAGTGGCTGGAAGTTGCAGTGGATTTTGCTGGGAGCTGCAGGGAAGTGGTCTTCCATTCGGCTGGCGTTTGACTAGAAAGGGTTATTTTGAATGGGTGCTACTGTATATATACAGTATATCCAGGTATATACAGTATATCAAGATAAATAGGATTAAGGTGCATGTGTACATGTATCGCAACCCCATCAAGGCTAAACGTTTAAGTGATAAAATCTGATAATTTTGTGATTCTGAGCGTGAAATGTTTTTTACTATGGCTATTTTTTTTTTTTTTTTATTACAGACCAAGCACACAAACTCGATGGATTTTAATGAACACAGTTAAAGATTAGCTTAACTTTTGATCCTCAAAGCTGTCAACGGCACTTATATTTCACAAAACTATATATTTTCTTACATACCTTTTTGAACAACTTTGGCTTATCTTAATGAGGAATCAACTTTGGATATGATTTTAATTTCAAAATCACCAGCCGCAGTACTGTCTCTGTCGCCTTTTGCTCTGGTTGTGCGGCTACAGTCCGTATCCCCGGCTCCAACTTAATTAATTTTATTTTTCATTAAATAATAGAGATGCAGATAATGCAGTCACTATGTTAAATTAATTCATTAACTTTATTTTAATCAAAAACATCATAAAATAGCACAATATCACACCAAGATCCCCAATAAACCTGCTTTTCAGGTGACTGCAGGCCCACAAACGTCACCTTTAGCACGGCAGAGCTCCCAATCGCCACCTGGTGGTTGTCCGGGTACATTGCAGTTCTTGTTTAAATAAAAAAAACTGGCCTCAGGAAATACATCGTGATTCACGCAGGATTTCCAACCAGTACCCACTGTAGATGCCACCTTCTCCTTTTTTTCAAACTTTAACATTATTTGCACAGTTACTGAAAGCTTAGCAATTCACAGCAAATACAGAACTGTGTATGAATGTGATCATGTCTTAAGTGTAAAGAAGAGATATTTTTTTCCCTAATACCATGGCAACTCTTTTTGATGCATCAAAGGTTTCCATGTAGAAACACATCATCTATTAATGTCTTCACTCTCAATCTGCGCTCATAGTTAAAGATGAACAGAGAAATTGAAGGACAATTTGAAAAAAGGACATAATTCAGACCGTTAGGGGCTGGATGAAGGAGAAAAATGCAGATGAAGCCGTTTCTCAATGTGCATATGTGGTCAGAAAAGTTATATTTCTATTCATTTCTTATTTCATGTATTGATTTATGCTGTTTACTTACTAGAAAATGTTTTCACTCAGTCTGTTTCACCTGCATGGCCGATAAATGTGAGAGAAGAAATACTATTCCTATGACCAGCCATTTTCTTTTTCAAGGTTTATTCATGACATGTTACTGTTTAACCAAAGTGTCTATAGTTTGTTTTGACTCTGATTACTTTCCGTTATTGTAAGGGAGAAGAAACTCTGTGTAGATCAGAACATGGAAGAAACATCATGCTGTGAGGGCTGTTGATTTTGTTTTCTTTCTACTTTGCAAAGTAAAATAAAGTGCTGATTGATTAAAATCCTTCGATCTCCATTTATTTACCTGGACTGTATGGTTGAATTCTTTTTTTCACATAACAGCATACTTGTACCTTCTCATGTGTTCGTCATCAGCCTTAGGACCAGCACTGTTTCAATTGCAAATAACACAAGATCGAAACTGACAAAATTCCTTGATGTTGTTCTTGTCCCTCTTTACCCAGCATGCATCAGAGCAGACTTGTGCGTTCCTAAGACTGACCAGTTTCCAAGCAAAAAACTGTCACTACCCGATTCGTCCCGGAAGCTAGATCCGTCCTGCACTAAAGGCAATACTTTGTTCTTCTTGCTTTTTTATTATTTTCTGTTATTTTCTGGCGGGGAGGGGAATATTCCTTTTGAATATCTTTGTATTTGCGTAAATATTTGATGTTCTAAAAACAAAAAAAGGCAATACACTTAAATTGCCTTTTGGACATTACTGTAACTGCTCTGAGCATGATGACGTCACGCAATACAACCAATGGCAAACGTATCCATTACCTTCAATAAAAGTCTTCAATACTTTCTATACAATGTACAGTAATTTGGCATTCTTCAATATTTTAAGTATATTATAAATAAGTATTTTCAGTACGTCGTTTCCATTACGTAGTTTTTTTGGCGACTCGGATCTTATTATTCTGTTCTCGCAAGCGCAGGATGGATCGTGCTTCCGGGATGGATTGGGTAGTGACAGTGCAAGCTTGGAGAGTGGTCAGTCTGAAAGAATGCGCAGAGTCGTAATATAGCGTTATTACAGGGGATGGTAATCTGAATTTAAAATAACTTTTTTACAGATAATCTGAACTTAAAATACAGACTTAGGTTGTTCCAGTAACTGAATTTAAAAAACTATTAGTTGGCAGAACTTAATAAGTGTAGTTCTACAAAACTTAAAATTATGTTGATGCCTTCAACTCAAAAATTCTGTGCAAGTCGGTTGCTTTGAAATTTTGAGTTGAACTAACTTTTACGTTTTTACAGTGTGTGTTGCAGTGCTCATAACGTTGCAGATGTTATTTTTTTGATTTATGCTGCCAATTTTAACCCTTTAAAGGCCGATCCAAGAATAAAACAAAACAGAAAAATTACTTTTTTTGGTTTGAAGTCATATTTACAGGCGAGCTAACGATGGAACAAAGCGACCCATTCATCCCGGTTACCATTTGCATGTTTCCAAAGCGATACAAAGACGCGTCTGTAAGACTCAAACTATATGCCGGATCCAGACATTTACGAACTGAGAAAGCTTCCTGGAGGTGGAGAAAACGTCTTCAAATCTTGGAAACCAAGTCCAATGGATATTTTTAGGAATTTTTACAGAAAGTTTGTGCCTTCTTATTTAGCCTTTTATCAAAATATATGAAAAGAAAAAACAAGAAATACATTTTTTGATATTAGTAATTTATTACTGTATGCGATAAGTCAAGATTATTTTTTGTGTAGTCTCTTCTACTGGCTGTTATCAGGTATATCTGATTGTACAATAGGATTTTTGAGCAAAGTTTTTACCATTATATTATGCAAAAGGGTGTCAGGCGCAAAACATTTCAGAACCGTTATGTATCAAATATGATACATTTGGCATTACAGGGTTTAAGAGTGGTCTGCACTATATTATTCCACGCCACAATATAAGAGACAATCAGGAACTAGCTGTAGGGTCTAGATATATGCCGAGGCGGTGAGAAGTGGAAAAACAGGAGAACCTTAAGTTTATGCAATAATGGAGGGACATGAGGGCCAAGAGCGGGGATCCAGGTGGAAAAAGGGTCCCAGAGTCTCGCGCACCTCGCTCTTCTAGCTGGTCCATCTTCACGAGTTTGTTTTTCCACAATGGCGGTCAGACAAACAAAACAAAGCGGTAAGGAACCAAACAGAGAAATACAGTAGAAGCGGATGTAGGTTTGACCAATCAGAGGCCTCCTGTCTGAGGTCACCTAGGATATTGGAGAGATGCAACAGAGTGTCTGCGGAAGAAGGCGGGGACATATCTACATTCACTGCAACAAACATGCAGACCAACCCGGTTTCTGAATATAAATCAGCCTTGAGGGCGAAACTGGAGAAACTTCAGGACTGTTTTAAATGCTGACTGGAACATGTTCAAAACTGCAGCTACATATAACAACTTGATCAATATGGATGAGTATGCCATGACTGCATCAGCCTACATCAACACATGCATTGAGGACGTCAGCACAACAAAGAACTTCATCATCTAGGGCCAACAAACGACCCTGGATGTCTGAGGAGGTCCGGCAAACGCTAAAAGCACAGAACTCAGCCTACAGTACAAGTGTGGTGACAAAGAGGCACTAACGACAGTGAGAGCCAACTTGAACCACGCCATCAGACAATGTGACCAAAAATATGTTAGACTTCTGCCTAATAGCTCTCTCAAAAAACAGCTATAATGAGCACAGATAAAAGCACAGCATGAAAGGAGGAAGGATGTATTGTAATGTGTGATATGTGCCTTTTGACCCATCTCTGTCTTTGCCCGCCCGCCGATGAGCACATGCGCTCAAACATTTAGACACAGACACGTGCCGCCGCAAACACTGTAGCACTTACAAACAAAGCAGTCAAAGCAAGCGCCTAAAGACAAAAGCCGCATATTGGAACAAAAGACAAACCAAAAAAAAAAAAAAAATGCCATCAAGACACCCGCAGCAGGCTCCCATTGTGATTAATGAAAACAAATATTGGGAGAGAGTGGGGCACAGGAACAGAGAAACAGCACAAACAAAGGAGCAGACAGCGTAATGCATTCAGGGTTCACTGACAGTCCTCCAGTGCAGAATGCGAATAATGGGAGGAGAGAAGGTGTGGTAGAAGAAAGGGAGGGAAAAGGAGGAGAAGAAGAGGGACCAAGGGCACCAAGGCAAAATGCATCCAATCCTAAACACATCCACATGCACAAAACCACACACACACACCCATGTAAAGCGTGAGCGATCAGCGCTCACCCAGCTTACATGGGTGTGTGTGGTACACACAAAAAACTATAAATCCGTTTTTTGGGTGAGTTTAAAGGGGTTAAATGTTTTCTGTACTGCATTCAAAATTGCAGGCTCTCAATGTCGCGCCTGCGCCGGGACATAAACCTGTCACAACAAAACAGCAATGAGGGCTACATAAAGATGGGAATACTTCGTCCAGGTTGACAGGCGGCACTGCCTGCTCATAGAAGCTGGACAAGGTAAACTTAAATCAGTCAAATGGGAGG
>JAGKQL010002509.1:3410-16908 GCA_018398635.1 Cyprinodon brontotheroides | reverse complement strand
TCCAATATAAACTTAATAAACACTACTTTACAGTAGATAATGCAAACATGTTAGGAAAGATAGGTCTATTGTATTCTGTATTTTACCTGATATTCGAATAACTCCAAATACTCATGGTGAAACCAGACATTTTGCTCAACTAAAAGTAGCAATACTCTCAGCAGAGTATTAGTTGAGTAAAGCTAAAAAGTACGGTGAAATACAAGTACTCCAAAAAGTATTTTCTTTTTACTCCCTTACATTAACTCACATTAATGTAGGGGAGTAAATGTAATTAATCACTGCCAACCTCTGATGGTTTTTGTATACATGTATAGTGCTTTTCAAGATTTTTTGTGATATGCTTCACAATAATGAAAATAAAAAGAGAGTAAATATAAGAAGCAGTGTTGTAAAATCAGCTTTGAGGAGGAGGTGTTTTTTGCCTCTTTGTATACAAACTCAACATCTGCATCTATTTTAAGACAAGATATTTCATATTTGGATGTTGATGGCCTAATAACATCTCTCTGGCAGGCCAGATCCAGCCTATGTGCCTTGAGTCTGACACATACGCTGTACACAAGTAGTGTAACAGCTTTTTGGGGGGAGTTTCAAGTGTCCCGGCCTTAATAATGATTAATAAGTGTTTAAAATTATTTCATAAAAACAATTCTAAGAAATTCATGTTTTATTTTTCCTTCTGCTTCAAATTATCTACTTGTCCCTTTTAAGCATCTTCTTATTTTCTTTTTTTTTGTCAGCTTTTAGAGCGAAGTTTTGAATTCCTATAAACAAACATTGGTACTTGTATTGTTTTATTAGTTATTGTTTTCAGTTTTTAGGCTTTTAGGCTTTTCGTATTTTTTTTTCTCTTGATTACTAAGTAGTTTAGTTGAATGCTACTATCAAATTCAAAGCTAAAGTAATGAACATGAAGGTTGAAGCCCTGTTAGTAAATAATGTTTTTTGTATGGAAGAGCTTGTGCTTATTCTTTTTATGTATGCAATTCTTACAATTTTAGGATGCCACTGAACAAATCTACCTATTAATATAATGCTGATGTTATAATGATACCACACATAATTTGGCATGTTTCTATTAAACAATAACTGACAGACCTGAAGGTAATAGCTATTACTTTCTGACAATCAGGCAGCTCCCTGACTTGGTTATGTCATGGTTGGTAGTTGCAACACGAAATCAGCAGTTGCACAATAAGGGATATAAAGTTTAATCAAAACGATAACTTACTGGCAATAAATGATGACGGCCATTAAGATGACACCAATGAATCGAGAACAGGACCTGGCAATAAGGGATCAGATAAGACAGACCTAAATACAACAGGGATTTCCTGATATCAGGTGAGTCTAATCAGTAAAAAATACAAACAGGTGTATCATGTTGATTAGAATTTCTAACTTTGTCAATAACTCATTTTAGCATATTCTAACAGTTATTTGGGGCTATAGCAAACATATTGTTGCAAAACAAGGCCTTGTACTAAAAGCTATAATGCAAAATTTTGAAAAGACCTTTTTATAAAAAAAAATGCAATGCAAAAAAAATACATCCCTGTACTCGCTCCAGAAAGGGAACGCCTATTAAAATGCATGTGAGAGCGTGCACATGTGCCTTTTCTCCAAGTGCACACTCTGTTTAAAAGTTGCTGTTTGCAGCGCTCATACAAGCTTACTTTCCAAAAAAAGATTTGCAACTTTTCCACTGTTAGACTCCCCACCATTAAATGAAAATGGGGATAAGCACGTAGGGCGGCCTTACGTAAACATATCACTAGTATGATTGACAATTAGGAGGACCACTTATTTAGATTATCCACCGGGGGGAAAAAACATCCTCCACTATACCTTTAAGGAACATAGTAAGTGATTTGGTGAGTGGGAGATAAAATCTGCTTTTAATTGTTAAATAGAACCTCTCGAAATGTTTAAGAAAATTTGCAACAGCTTTCCAAAGAAGTTAGAGGAGGAAAGCATTCAATTCTTAGATTAGAGGATGTTTTCACTGTCGATCATCTCATTCACTTCAAGGTTATCATGTGGCACCATCTGAAGGTCTTCACAAATTAATTTTACAACACAGAAGTTCAGAGAGTTGCCGCAGTAGTTTAACTGAATATTCCCTTTGTATGCTGCATACCCCTCCCTGTCTCAGCCTCAGCCCCCCTCCCTCCGGCACTGCGAGTTTGCACACACCTGGCCCTCACAAATGAGGGGGACTGGAAACACAGTGAGCAAAGAGAAAAATCGGGATGCACAGAGGAGGGAGGGGAGGAAAATTGGGTGTTCGGTCGTCAAGGTCTTTCAGCATTCCGATGGAGCAAAAAGTTAATGACGGCCCCATTGTGTTGGGAGAAAGCTGGCCGGAGGAGAAGTGTTACAGGGAATCACCGCCTGTGCCAGTGAGCACCAACAAAAGGGGGCCGGCAATGAGCTGTTTTAAGTTATTTTTTTATCTTAAATTCACATAAAAAAAAAAAAAAAAACATCTTAAGTTGATATAAAGTGTTTCACAAACATTTTGACCTGTATATATAATGGTAAACAACTTTATTTATTAACTTTTCTTTTAAAAGACATTAACTTGAAAGACAAAAGTAGACAATATTATATAATATAAGAGTGATTGAATCATTTCTTGATCAAATTAAATCAATTTATCACTCAGTAACTCCCGCTCTCTTGTTTTTTTTTTTTTGTTTTTTTTTTTAAGCCGACCAGCACGCCCGCCTTCCCTGCAGGCCCTAATGCGTGCTGACAGTTTCCCTCCGTAATTGGTGATCACACCCAGATGGATGGTTCCTTAATTTGCTGTTCCCAATGAAGTCGGGCTGGCAGCTCAAGGGAAAAGGGGCAGCGGGGTGCAGGGGGGAGTGGCGGAGAGCTGTGGCGTTAGTGGAGGTGCAGGGGGGCAATCCTTGATTTGTTGGTCATAGATACAAGAGCAGTAAACACCCTGGGCTGCGGGCCCGACAGTTTGACCAGGCTTTTGTTCACACGTCCGTTGAAAAGCAGCCCCTGCCTCCCCTCCTCTCTCTTTCCCACCTCCTCTCCCTCCACTTCCTTCTCTCCCAATAAACCCAGTCTGTACTGTCTCTACCCAGCTCCCTCTGCTTTCAGTCCAGACTGGCAAAAAGCACTGTGTGATCCCTGCAAGATGGGGGCCTTGGGTTTCCCCTGTGTGTTTGTGGGTGTTCTGAGTTCACTGCAGCGACAGGATGAGGAAATGATGTCTCCTGTTCATTCGGGTCTTTTCGCCTTTTCACAAACTAACGGATTTCAGCAGCTTGTGTGAATGAGGTGTGAATGGAGACAAAGACCCAAAATGAGGTCCTGAGGTTATAGGTTACAGTCTGGGTAGGAACTTTGGCTCATGTGTGGTCGTATTGGCTTTAATAGGGAGGACACAAATAAGTTGACGGACTGGGTCGAGACCCTCTGTTCCTAATGAGGGCAAGCCACTGTGACCCTGGAGATCCAGAGGATCAAGAAAGGCCCGTTTAGATGATCCAATTGAAGTAGTTTAAGAACGATGCAGGGGCCACTTTAGAGCTAAAACCGCCAGTTAAATCAAAATCCAATAACAGCTTATTTTAAGGGGTTACATCAGCTTTACATCAGGGACTGTGAAAGCATAAAATACCTGTGCTTAAGTTGCTGCTAGGTTCCGCTTATTTGGACGTTCCTGCTTTTGTCTGAACTGGTTCACTGTCATGGCTTAATGAGCAGCATAAGAGATTTGAACTTCTGCAGAACATCTAAATAAAAAGATAACGCCTGGATAACCACCTTAAATTCTCTTTACAGCTGACAATGTTGTATCGTATAATGCTGCGTCGTATAATTAAAATTTTAGTGCTAAACAGTGACCAAGATGCTTTAAAAGTCATTATTAAAATTAATTTCTCATTGAGCACAGAAATTTCACCATGGAATATGTATAAAGATCCTATTTAGCTCCCAAACCAAGTATCAGTCCAGGATTTTTAACTATGCAAATCCATCTCCCTCAGTAATTACTGTAGCTGTGAAAACGGAGCTTTAAAAGAGTCTGAGAACATTTTTTGTCCAACTTCCTACAGTCTTGCTCACTAGAAGAAGTTAACCAATAATCCAAATCAAAGTCGTTTGTTTTCAGCTCTTTAGCCGTTGTTCTGATCATAGATTTGTGCAGGTTTCTCCTCAAAGGCATTTTATGTTTTCCTATCAAATATTCCCTGACATCAAAGATTTCCCAGATGTGCTTTTTAGTAAAGAAAAATCTCAGCTATTTTATCTATAA
Organism: Cyprinodon brontotheroides; assembly: GCA_018398635.1. Classification (NCBI taxonomy): domain Eukaryota; kingdom Metazoa; phylum Chordata; class Actinopteri; order Cyprinodontiformes; family Cyprinodontidae; genus Cyprinodon; species Cyprinodon brontotheroides. Next base: position 12,623 of record JAGKQL010002509.1, on the reverse strand, counting down.
TTTGTACATTATGGGTGTCAGTGGATGGGGCTTGTTGCTGTTTTTATTGTATTCATTTAGTATTAAAAGTCTTAACTTTCTATTTTTTGTGGAAAATACTTTTGCAATAAAATGTTAAGAATATATGACAATGTTCATTTGATGCAATTTTCACATATTTCACACTTTTAAAATATTAAATCTTAAAATTACTTTCTGTTTATCAAGGAAAAAAATTTTTTATTGCTTTAACATTCAAGTACCTTTCACTTGTATGATTTTACTCTGGTTATTTTGATAAGGATAAGGAGATGACCTGTTGCTTTTAACAGTAAATTAGTTATAAATGTGCTTTCCTTAGAGAAGGGAAAAAATAACAAAATGTGAAAAGTGAAGTTATTTAAAATTATATTCTTTGCAATATGTAAAGGAATTTTTAATTTTTTTAATTGTTCAAAAAAATTAAATTAGTCTTTGCATGACTGTAAATGTTGTCTGATTAACCATTAAGCCTGCAGACAGATTAGGGTCAGAAATGTAAAAGGTTTACTTTGTTCTATCTCTCACACGTAAATCTGTTAAAGTTAGATCTGCAATACTGCTTAGAATTGAACTTATAAAATCTGTTATGTATTACCTTTACAGGTACAAAATATTTAAATCAAGACTTGATTACTTTTTTTTTTTTTTGTATATATATACAGTGATGTAATGTCTTTTAACCATTTTTGGCATTAATACTGGCTCCAACTCATCCCTGGTTAACTGTTTGCTTTCCCAGGCAGACCTACTCATGGGCTAGTTCACCATTACCTTTTCTAACTAAGAAAGTATTTATAAATCCAATTACTTCTATGTTCTTTTTTTTCTATGCCAGCTTATATCTTCTTAAGCCCCAGATGGCAGCTCTCACTGGAGCCTGCCTCTGCTGGAGGTTTCCTTTCCCGCTGTTTCTGCATGCATGCTCCATATAAGGCATTGCTGTCAATGAGAAAATATAAGTGAACTTCTACTTGCTAAATGCTCATCCGAAATCCTGCAATGCGGTGACTGGATGCAATCCAGCTGGGTTTTCCTTAGGAAACTTTTAACCAATGTATTTATATGTGATCTGATTAGATCTCTTTAAGCGCCTTGAGATGAGATGTTTTGTTAGTGAGATTTATATGAATATATTTTCAGCCAAGACCATAGGTTTTCTCAGGAATTGTAGCTTATTGGGGGAGGAATTTTTTTTAAGATAAAAGACAGACTGTTTTCCCTACCACAAGATATAATCATGCAAACAATCAGGGTTCTGTTATTTACATTTTTACCACGTGGCCCATTTTTTTTCTCTAATTGTCTCATTTTGCTTCCTGAATAACAGCTGAAGGCAGTCCTTGGATTGCATTTTTTTAAATGTCAGGCTTCTAGAATCACTCAAATATTTGGCTAATAAATCCCTAAAGATGCCAGTGGGGGTTATAGTGGTTATCTGTGAACAGGAGTCACTTTAATTTGGGGGATTTAGTTAATGACCATAACAAATAAATCTATTCAATGAAATTGGTAGAAAATAAAAAGGAAATCTTATCAAACTGGCATTTTTTTTTCCACGAAATCATTAAATAGAGTGTGAAATACCTGCAGCCTCTTTTCAACTTGTCTGGGGCTCACAGAAAAATATCACGGCGCCACTGGGTGTGATCTGACTGCTAATAAATCAATCAAAACATTTGTTAAGCTCAACATACAAAACCCAGGATTTAGATAAAATTGGCAGAGAAAACAGACATACAAACAAGACTAATTCAGCAGAAACAGAGTTGGTGAGTAGATAATATAAACAAAAACAAAAGCTAGAAAATAACTATAAGCACACCACCTAACTATGGTAAACCATTCACAACAGAAACAACATAATATGGAAGGCGTAGGAACCAAAACAGAACCATAACAGCCACAACATAATGAGATCAGATTTTTTGTTGGGTTGTTAAAAGGTGTTTTCTATCATTCCTTTACTAAATTTCACTGCTTATCTCCATTTTATGTCTCCCCTTTATAAAAAGGTCGATATTAAACTGAATACTGATAAGACCTATTATTAAGTGTGTGTGTTTGGGGAGCGAATATTTAAAAAGAGGATTTACAGTTATCTTTATATACTGAGAATGCTGTTAAAGTCAGCCATGCCTAACTGCACTAATTATTGCTGATAAAAATATATATATAAAAACTGCTTTTAAATTAATAAAAACTAAAGCAATCATTATTTTCTCCCACTTACTCTGTCAGGGTCACTGTGGGCCTGGTGCCTCCCTCGAAAGCAGTCTATAGGCAGGGGACACAGATGACAGGTCACCCCGGTTGGGAATCAAACCAAGATCCTTGCTGCGGCAGTACTACTTTTATACTTTAAACAATTTCTTTATTATTATTGAGGGTGTTTGGTTGTTCTTATGGTATTTACTTTTTTAAATACCATAAGAACGACCCTCCTAACAAGTACTAGCAGCTACAGTAGAAGTTGGAAAGTCATTTTTAAAAGTAAAAAATTGCAAGTAGATATGGGATCTTTTCTCTGCATCAGCTGTGATTTAGTATTTTAATTTAGGATTAAAACCAATTTTTCTTTTTCAGTAGTCTAATGAGAATTTATTTATTAGTATTTGTAAGTGAGGATTAAGGCCAGAAAGTATTTTACCAATTATTAGTCATAAATTCTGAATAAAATAGTTTATCTTTTCTTACGGATGTATGAAACTAATTAGCTTCATACCAGTTTCTGCCCAAATACTTTTAAAAATAAAACAATAAAATGCCCCTCATACATTCCATTTTTGCTAATCGAAATATTTAAAAGTGACAAAACACACAGAAGAAAATAATAGAAATCTGTAACAAGTGTCTTTTTTATTGCACTAGAAGTCTGTTGAAATATAAGACATATGATGACCGTAACTGACAGTCATACTGTCACAAACCGCACAACACAACCATGTCCCCAGGCTTTCAGTGAGAGGCTCCTGACATTTCAAGATTCCAACACACCCTCCAACAGCTTTATTCAACAGATTCTTATTCTTTTGTCCTTGTTCGATCTTTCTTTGAAAATAGCCATGCATTTTGACCATAGCTCTGCAAAATCACCACGCTACCTTCAAAAGCCACCTTTATGTCCTCGAATCCCGAATAACTTGCTCCTCCCAAAGTCCCTGCATCTAATTAGCCTCTATCAGTTTATCGCACTGCTTTTCCAGCTCAGGGAGTCTTCATTTTCTAATGACAAAGACGCATGTTGCTTCCTCCCAAAACCCGAAAAAAAGAACCTGCATTCATTATGAAGGGAAGCACTCCGCGTTTTACAGTCGCTAGTTGTATGGCTGAAGGTAAAAAGAAAAAGTGGGAAGCAATTACTTTGCTAAAGAAAACTAGCTTTTGTCTTTCTTCAAGGTTGGCAGTGGTTAACAGACAAATGGGTGCTGTGGAGACCTTGTTTATTGTGCTCTTGAAACAAATCGCCTGTCATCTTGTGTCCTTTGAGTTGTGATCACTTTCTGAAAATAACAATGACCTAATCAAGCCAGATGAGCACAGAAATGCCCTCGACTGTAGCTTTATACCCACACTCAAATCTATACAGACACCGCTGAGCTCGTCCAATGACTTTACCAAGATTCACAACAAGGTAGGAATGTGTTCGGGCTGAGGCTTCTACGATCATTTACCTGAATAAACGCTCAGAGGTGTAAAGGCAGAGGAGAGGAGGTGATTGAAAAGTATCGCCGCCATGTACTTGGTTGCACAAACAAAAAGAAGCAACCTTGAATCCTCTATAAACAGGGCAGTGAGTTTGAATGAAAGGATTTAGGAACTGAAAAAAAGAGATTTGGGCAACATGGCCACACTCATTTGCAGAAGAACACTTGGGGCTCCCTTCTACAACATGGTTTAGATTTCATCATTATAAAAAGGCCAAACTAAATGCGCTTATTCAGCTTCCAAGCAACCGCTGCACCTTTTGCATGAAGGAGGCGATTTATTTAGTGCTGTGAAAGGTTGGACAGGTTAGGAATGAAATAGGAAAAAGATTTTGGACGCAGTGATGGGCAGTGTGTGGGCTGAGTGTTTGTGTTTTACAATCCTGCAAAATACACAAAAATATGACAGCTCACCTTCAATTTTGTTCATGAATGCTCAAGGTGTCAGACTTCATATTGCCGCAGGCCTTGATTTCCATGTTTGCAGAAGGGACTGAAGAGGAAATACTTTTATGTTTGGATGCAAAATTCATCATTCTTTCTCTTCTAAAAACTGTAAACCCTTCAGAGGTGAGCAGAAAAGATTGCAGCTGACCCTCCCACCCCCAGCTCCCCTCCAGCAGAAGGCTGCACAATCCATCAGTACCTAAACCTCCTACCACAAAGACAGGTTCTACTGTCTGCAGTTAGCCCCCATTAACAACCCCAAGTCCCCAATGACACTCACTCCATAATCAAAAAAGAAAATTATGAAAAATCTAAGCATTTTTATACTTTTTTAATCCAATTACACATTGTTGTTCTATTTTTTTAATAACTACCGCAAATTCCTTGTATGTTTTTAAAACACCACTTTGCAATAATGTTTTTTCCGCTTTTGTCACGCTTCAGAACAAAAGGCAAAGAGGCGTTGAGTTTAAAGGTAAAGTCCAGTCAGCAAGGAATAACCAATGGTCATTATTTATAACTAAAACTACTACGCTTTGGTGATTTAATGAATTAAGATTAATCAGTCAAAAATAAAAACATTATTTTTCAATGTGATCACTGAGTTCTTCTGAATGGTAATTGCCCAAATATAGTAACACCTCACTCCTGACATCTTGCAGCGGGCTTTACAAAGCAAAAATTAATAGGAACTACTAGACACAAACTGCAATCAACAATTATTTAAGATTTCGACAGGACTTCACCATTAAAAATTCCATGAGAGCCATATAGCAACTGAAAAATACCCAATGCGTATGGCAGTTGGATGTTGTAATACATAGAGTAAAAAGTGAAAAATAATTAGTTATTTTACCTTTCTAATTCACATCCACTACGTTTTGTTGTTGCATTTTCAGCTTGAAAAGGGAGGATTTGCCACTTCCAACTTCTGGCCAGAGAAAAACGTAATTGGTTGTCGCAATCTGGTTGTCGCCATCATGGATAATAACGCTAAGCTGACAAACACCAAATACAGCATTGGGACTACGCTTAACAAAATCCAATAACAAGACAATGAAGTCACTAACCAGTAGGTGGCAGTAATGTTCTCGAAAAAACATGGGTTTTCTCGTAAAGCACATTCAAATAAAATTACTCTTGATTAAAGACACTTATCATTTATTTAACAGTATGTACTAACTTCATACTTAAAGTACTTTTAAGAAGTTTGTATTTTAAATGTGACTGATCCTTTTTCAAACAAAATGTTTATTTAAGACGCACTGCAGTGAACAGCCCCGCGGTTCAAAGCAGTAACCTATGCAGGGTGAAACCCAGGTTATGACCAGTACTAACGTTTTACCAATTGGTTGTCATGATCCTTTTTCTCTTGTCTGCTTTGCCCGCCTTCCTGCATTATTATTCTTATTAGATCCACCTGTTCCTGCTGCTATTTATACCTGCAGTTACCAGCCATTGTTGCCAGATTATTCAAGCTCCTGACAAGACTACAATTCTATCGCTCCCATTTGTATTCTGTTCTGCCTGTTTCTGACATGTTTCTGCCCCGACTTCTGAGTTTTGGCCGCTTCATGTTTTGCCTTTTCGCTATGCTTATGTCTGGTACCTGGTTTCTGTTTGTTGACTCCATCTTGGACCTGTTTTCTGACCATGGCTTGGATTATCCCTCTGTCCTCTCCATGCACTGGCTGCTGCAAGACCCAGCTGCTCTTCCCTACTGGATCTCTGGCCTCGGCTCAATAACGAATAATGAAGTTCCGCTCCTCTGGACAACACTCCTTCTTCTGGGCATAGAATGAACTTTGCCAGGTTGGTGGCTTCCATGCTCATTGTCGTTCCTCATTTGAGTTCTGAAGTCACTGACCTGAGCCTCCACTTCTTTAGAGTTTCCAGTGAGCCCGCTGCAGCAGACAAGCAGCCACATGCTACATTGAATAAACACCTTTTAAATATATCACTCTCTGTCTTGCCTGAATTCTGGGTCCTACATTCTGAGCCTTCTGACACTGCTCTTATAGTTCAGTCCGAGCCCAGAGGATGAGCATGGTTCCAGCCGGTCGGCTGCCAACATGGTGCGGAGGGCGCCACCTAGAGAATCCCAGACTCTGATGTATCAGTGGTCAGAGGACAGGCAGGAGATCAGAACAGAGCAGACCAAGGAAGGCAGGATAATCTTGAGGGCGAAGACATGCTCGGTAGTCAGAACCAGGAGATCAGAGGTCCAAATAGACGCTGAATGGAATTCCAGGACGGTGTCAGGAGCCAGTTCCAGGTTTGTTTCACAGACACACAGAATCCAGCAGGACTCCAAAGGCAGGTCAGGCAAACAGATCAGAACAGGGACAGGCAGGTCCAGAGGTCCAGAGGCAGAACGGGTCAGGATCACAAAACACTTGCTAACACAAACACTAGAGAACTCTCATCAAATGCCGAAATAATCTGGCACAGATGACTGGATGTAGGCTGGTTAAGCATAGACTAGAGCGGGTGGATCAGATGAGTGGTAATGAAAACTGGATGGAGCTAAGCAGGTGAGTGAAATGAGTAATCAAACCGTTTCTCAGCGCCAAGATCTTGACAGTTTTTGGTTTTAATCAAGAAGCTTTCAAAATTGTCAGAAAAAGATATGATAACAAAAATGCATCAGAAAGTATTGTTTTAGCGTAATTACATTTTTAAGGGTTTATCTATACTATTATTGGTGTTATAAAGCCAACTGAGTCAGTTCCATCTGTAATGCAAGGATTGCATGAGGAACTGAATTTATTATATCCAAAAAAGAGGTTAGATGACAAACCAAACTCTTTTAAACAACAGGAATTACATTTTCTATTGGTTCCTTTTCATACCCTTGAGGTTTAAAAATATATTTATATCATCATATTTAATTTACTTTTGTTCATTTTGCTAGCATTTGGCATATATTGTATCGCTGGTGTGTTGTTTTTTATTATTTTCTTTGAGCAAATTAAGAGCTAGCTGTGGATCTTTGTTGCTCCTCCAGTGTTGACGTAGTTTAGATGGATGGCCATGTCTTTGTATGTTTGGGGTTGCACGATTCTCTTTCTATTTTCAACTTTTAACTGATTGAGAGGTGCTCTGATGGACATAAAAAGCATGAAACTTTGTCTTTTCCTTTAAACCCGTAAACAACCTCCTCTCTGACCTGTCTGCAGGGTTCCTTGGTCTTCATGATGCTGTTTGCTCGCAAATGTTCTCAAACAAACTTCTGTGTCCTTCACTGAACAGCTGGATTCATAATAAGAATAAGTTACACACAGATGGATTCTATTTAGTCATTAGATGATTTCTACAGAAAGTTGATTTCCTGGTATTTTATTTAGCGATGTTAGAGGAAAAAGGGTTTAAAAAAAAGAGAACCCCCAGAGTTTTAGATTCTTTTTAATGAACATTTCTTAATCCACTTGCATCTGTTTTGCAGTGATGTGTTCTGCCTTACTATCATATAAAATCCTAATAAAATCCTAACAAAATCTGGTTGTGATGTGACAGTTGTGTAGAAGTTTATAGAGCAGACATACTTTTTTTCAGTACTGTATTTTCCTGAGTTCCACGTTCGGACTCTTTTGCAGTGAGGAATGGAAAGTTCCTCCTGCTTCCCGCCCGGCTGCATGGGTCCATCTGGTTCTCAGGAATGCAGCTGTGAAGCTTTCGGGGGAGCTTAAGCTCAACTCTTGTGTGAATCGTGTCAAAACAGGGAGACATCACTTAGTCCATGCAGGCTAAGAGAGGCGGGCGGTTTCTCTGAGCTCTCAGCCCTTTAGGTCACCTGACAATTAACCTTTAACCGAGCATGTGTTACTTTACGTGTCTTCCTGTCCACAAATGTTTGTTGTTTTCTTCTTTTGGTTTAGAAGGTTTCTAGAGAGCCTCTGCAGTGCGGGGTGTCGCTTTACCCTGCTCATTGACCTGTCTCTCTCCATGGTCCTGCATCCGCTCGGTGAGCAGAGCTTCTGCGCTCTGCTCGGATCAGCCTCCCTAACACCAACCCGACTGCATGACCTTTCACCCTACGCACCTCTTTGAAAGTCACATGACCGTGCAGGTGTGGAGGGGTCTCTGCTCTGGCCGACGTCCAATTAGTGACCCTAATTAGTGGAGAGGCCCCCCGATGGGCTACTGAGCTGCTTTATTGGATGGAGGGGGCGTGCACTGGGAGATGAGAGAAGAAAAGATGGGGGCTGTGGCTGGACAGTGAGGCATTCCTGAAGGTCAGTGGACCCTCCAGAAACACAGACATACAAACACATACAGTGATATAGAGAAACAGAGCCAATGTGGAGCAGAGAGTTAATTCGCTACACAGCAACAAACAACAGCCTCTGAGAGCTGGAGTGGAACTGATCTGATGTTTTCCTACAGGAGAGCAGACAGTGAAGGCATCAGGTGCATGGGAGACGTTTACTTCCTGCTAATTACAGAGGGACAGATACAGGCTGCAGATGCAAACCTCTGCTTTTTTCTGCTCGTATTAGAGAGACATTTGATTTATCGGTAAAGCATTAAACACCAAAGTGTGAGAGCAGCATAAATATGAAATAGTCCTCAAAACAACAACAGATCAAAATAAAATAAAATAAACTACACTCAATACTGTCACCCAAATAGTTGAGTCATTTTCAGGATCTTACATGAAATCACATCAAACAAATTAGAATAAATTAGTTATCATTAATCGGTTAAATGAATTCCTGATTCAAGTATTTGATACAAAAGTAAAAGAAAACATTTGATAATATCTCATCTGCATCCATGGCTATTATATATATATATATACATATATATATATATATATATATATATATATATATATATATATATATAACACTATATATATATATATATATATATATATAATATATATATATATATATAACATATATATATATATATATATATATATATATATGTATATATAATAACTAATAACTTATATATATATATATATATATATATATATATATATATATACTGTATATATATATATATATATATATACATATATATATATATATAT
>JAGKQL010002508.1:0-33524 GCA_018398635.1 Cyprinodon brontotheroides | reverse complement strand
GATGGATGGATGGATGGATGGATGGATGGATGGATGGATGGATGGATTAGGTGCTGCATAGTCGAAAATCTTTAATATTAAATTTATCCTCGGTTATAGAAAGCAAAGAACATAGAGAACAAAGATAATTTTCTGTGGAGTAAAAAGTTGAACAGTTTCACATTGTATTCATGTCTTTCATCTTTGGAGATATTCCTTTGTTTCATTCTTCTAAGTCAGTTTTTGAAAAATTGAACATTTACATGTGTGAGAATATACAGTTTTATCAATATTATTTTTGAACTAATAGTTAAAAAAATGCATCCCAAAAATGAAAGGAATAACACCAACGAGAGAATGAAAAGTGTAAAAATGGTAATAAGCATTTGATAAATAAGGATAGGAAAAGCGAAAGCAAAAAATATATATATATTTTTTTAATTTTTTCAGTTATAGCTCTATAATACACAATGAATGATAAGCTGCAAAAACAGCTTAAAAGGGGAGGTTACGTTTTTTTTACGCTTTTACATATGTTTATAAACTGAACAAACAAAAATTAGTCAAAGTAATGAAATACTACCAAGTTTTAGATTAAGACACAACTTAGCTCTAAGATTAAAACAGAAGCTGCAAGGAGAAGCATCCTGGCCTGATGCATAAATGATGGGGATACCCAGGACACAAGTTCTACAGGGTGTCCTTTTAGCATAATGTGCATTTTAATAATTCCCTTTTTATACATTAATTTCTGTAAATAAGGTATGTTATTTAATGAGTTACGGATGCGCTACAATGCTGGATTTCCCATTATCAGCTCCTCTCTGGTTTCCTTGAATAAATGGTTGGGGCAGCACCTAGAATAAAGTTGGGGAAAATAAAAAGAGAAGACCAAGCTAACGAAATTTTTTACATTCTTCATTTGATCATTCTAATTCTCAACTTGTTTCTCCGCGCAGTATCTATACCTAAGTTTATGAGAAGTTGGGCTTTTGGGGATTCTCTCTTCTGTAGAATGAAGATTCTGTAGATTCTCTTCTGTGTAATGAAACAACTAGGCATGAATCTCTTTAAGTATAACGATAATTAAATCAATCAACACTCAGGCTTGACTAACAGAGAAAATTATTGTTTGACATGGTGTGAAAGTCTCATGGTCCACACTATCAAATGCTTGCGACATAATGAGCCACACTAAATTGCTTCTTTTCAAGAGCAACAATGCCATTAATGTCTACCGCAGCTGTTCTAGTTATGTGTTTCTTTTAAATATATGTTTGATATGATGAGATGAGCTTATTGTATGATCAAATTTACTTGGTCATGGAAATGATTATTGTTTCTTCTGCCAGCACCTACAGATCAGATATTCCCGCTCCGCGCATGCCTGGTCAAAGCCGGGATCAATACCTTTAGCTGCGCCTGCCGATTCTTCACAAGAAGCGCCGATTTCGAGCTTTTACTTTTCTTTCCGCTGTGCTTTGCGCGATGTAATGCAATTCCGCGTCGGCCTTGCGCAACAACAGCCACCGGCTGGAAGTGTAATGCGCAGCCCCGCCAACCGAAGTTCAACATTTCTATTGCTCTGAAGTAGAGATACGTCCATCCCGTGTTTTGATGTTATCTCCAACATCTGAATTCATTAGTGGATTCAATTAGCTGGTCATATAGCTGGGCAGCATTCCAGCTGACATAGTTACTCGGTTTACTAAATGAATGGCCTTATGACAGCTTTAATCCTCATAGCACCTGTTAGGACCAAAAAATGTAGGTTTTTCCGGAGGGAATCAAAAATGGTTTCAGGTCCTACAACCACTCATTTTCGGCAAGACTCCCCGCAGCCGCTGCTCGGGCCGTGCATGTATTAAGCGAAAGCCAGTGCATGATTTCATTAAAGGAAATGGATTGCAAAATACCTTCGCTAAGAGCTTCCGGGGCCTAGCACCCCACCCTCTGAAAATGCAGTCCATTCAAACGGGAAGCTTGATTTCCCTCCCTTGACCCAAACAGGATCAGCAGCAGCAGTAAAAAATCTTTTTGAGTAGGCACGTTTATTAACTACCAACCAGAAGAATAATCAAGTTGTCTCGCCATGTGGGATAAGCCCTATTTTCTTTCTGTGCAAACAGACTGGCGTGCGCTATCCATCTAAGTCTGCCTGGCCCGCGCTAAAAATGAGTGCTCAGAGCCCTTTGAGCTTTTTTGAGCATATTATTTGCACGTGAAGCGAAAAGCTTTTGGCCTTCGTTCAAATGATGTCTGCTTAGAAAATAAAACAAAGCAGGGAAAACATGCCTTAATTACTCATCAGTCTCCAGCAGAAAAGCCTCTTTGAAGCGAGTTTTCTTTTGCGTGGTACCAAGTTATTTCTGTCTTATAACGTCAACCAAAGCGCAGGAAGCACTTTTTACGCACGAAAGAAATAAATAGTAAAAGAATTTCATTTTTTGAATAGTTTTCAACCCACATTAGCTTTGGGTTGTGATGCATTTAGGTTTTGTTTCTTTATGTTGTTGTTACATTATGAGCTCTGACCTCTTTACTGTATAAAACAGTTTGTCGGTAGGTGACTTTTACCGCCACCAGTGATTCTTTGAGGCTTCCCTTCCTGTGAGACAATGACAGCGAAAAGATATCATCACGATGGTCAAAGTCAAACTGTTGATGCAACCCGTGCAACACAGTTAAAAGTGATGTCATATTTAAGTTAAAGGTTAATTCAAAGGTTGTTCTATCAGTCAGCTTAAAAGAGCAACTGGAAGGTTTTAGATGATATTCAGAAATCAGATGAACTGACTGAGGAGGAAAAAAACCAGCATAAATATAGCTGAACCAGGTTACATTACAATTTATTGTTTATTTTTCATTCTTTTTTATTTTTCTGAGTTAAATTTTTTACAGAGAATCAGGATTTAATGTTTTGCATGATGTCACCAAACTAATCACACAGTGAGATTACAGATCTATGCCTGGTCAGTGTTTTGTCTAACAACCTCTATGACCAAAGTGCTTTAGGAGGCTGAAATATAAAAATGAGAGGTATGAAACAGACCAGCAGCTGTAATATAACATGTTTAATAGTTTGAACCAGAATCGAGCTCTAAAAAGAGTTTAGCACCTAAAGAGGCCAGGTAAGCTGATTCACTGAGCTAAATGTTCAGAACATTATTACAGCTGCAGGCTAGATCAGTTGGACATCTGGACATCAGATATGAGAGGATGAAATACCAAACAGATACAGGTAAATCTGCAGATACCAAAATGATTTTTCCCCAATAGATTACTTTCATTTTTTGCCTTAATGGCAAACCTCAGTCCTATCAGAATATTCTAGTGTTTTTTGTGAACAACTCTGATTCTGCTTCCGGTGCCGCAGTACTCACCCACGCTTTAAGGTATGCTGCAGCACCCGGCCCGCCAGCATATTTATGCATGAGTAGGAAATGCAGGCTGCCCTGACCACGAGAACTGCAGCATGACGCTCCCGTTAGCCGGGTCTACCGGCTGTGCTGCCACCTTGAGCGCGCGCCGTTTTGTAAGTTTCTAATGTAAAGCGTTTAACGCGAAATTGCGCTGAATTTCAACCAATTTGAGAATGTAATTTAGTCGGACTTTGTTTGCCCATCGCCTGTAATTAACTCCCTAACACCTAAAAGAAAACACATACGTAAACCTAAAACCGCAGCCGATCATTTCTGAATAATTAATTAGATGTTAACTTGAAACAAGAATATGATTAAAAATAAGAGAAACATTTTGTTGGGATTAAAGAGAGCAGATGTTTCCTGTTGCTCTGGGCAGAATTACAGGCATTCTTCCAGACAGGTCTGTGTTGTGGTTTTTGGTTAGTTCTATTTTTAGTCTGAAGTCAGACAGAAATCTTCAGCCATAAATCCTTCAGAATGAAGTCAGACTTTTGAATCGGAAAGCTGGGGCAACACAACTCTACCTGACTTCCACATTCAAGATGGCTGCTCATTGCATCGAGTTACAGTTAGATAGTCTCACCAGCTGTTATTGATGTTACAGTTAGTGGGTCTAATACTCCAGACTGAAACAGTCAATCTAATTGGAGGTTTCTGAAAATATTGTTTCATAATAACAATGAAGACTCCGGAGTCTTAATTCACAGCTCGTTTACATACGAGAAAAATTGTAGATCTATGTAAGTAGGAAAAAATAGAATATTTGCCTTTTATCAAATACATGTTTTCCCCACATGCACATAGTGCCAAATAATAACAACTATGATTGCAAATTTCTCAACAAGAGAAGTTATATAGAATCAAATTAGGCTCTAATTAATTTCAGATAATTCTGAGTCATATCAGTCTAACCCAATTAACATGGTATTATAATACAATAAACCGTTTTTTGTGACACTCCCTACAGTCTCCCCTGTCATTCCATAAAGACGATAAATAAGAGCATAAGTTGCAAAAAGGTGCAAACAGAGACATGAATAAGAACATTATAATAGGAAAACTATTATAAAGGTGTTTTATATTTTCTAAATTTCCTTCTCACCTCTGACAGCCAACCAGCTTTCTGGTGATTCTCCGACTCCAGAGACGTTACATTTGTAGAGTCCTTCATCAGATTTAGAAACACTTCGGATGTTAAAGGTTTCTGTAGAGCTGTCCCCAATGAGCACCCCATTTTTATAGAAATAAGTTAGATTGGGGAAAGACGTCTCGGCTCTGCAGTGAAGATTCACTTCGTCTCCTTCACTGACTGGATGTTCAGGACTCTCCAGGATCAACGATCCATCTGAGAAACACAGCATGGAGGCAAACAAGTATTATATAACCGGACTGTGGTGAACAACAATTTTCTGAGCATATTTTAATCTGGTATTTACATTGAAACACACATACAGAACACCGTCTTTTAAGTTAAAGTGAAAAAAAAAAAACATTTATTTAGAGCTTACCTTGACTATTGAAGTAAAGCCTTTAATTGACATTTCCTTAGTTTAAGGTTGTGGTCCAACTGTTTTATTTGTTTTACTACTCATGTTTTTAATCATCCCTTGCTATTATTCTGTTTGTATTTTGCTTCTATTTCTCGTAAAGCACTTCGAATTGACTTTGTGGTGAATTGTGCTATATAGACTTGCCTTGTTTTTGTTGTTATCAGCGCAGACTAAAATAGTGAAGCACTGTCCACCAACGTTACACTTTTCATTAAGTTTTACTGATTTCCTACATTTCTCGCTGTCACATAAGCTCAATGTGAGGACTTTTTCCCAGCAAATAGTTTATTGTGTGAATGGGTGAATCAAGCAGTCATAAAAATAAAGCTTTACGCATACATCCACCTTTGAAGTACATTTGACCCCGTGGGAAACTTTAGAGTATTGTTCTAGTCCTCAAAGTCGGATGTCCCTTAAACCAGAGGTCTTCAACAGGCGTCCACGACCACTCTAGTCCCACAGAGTGTACTGCATGGGGGTCGTGGAAGTTTTGGTTATTAGGCCTTTGTTTATATATCCCCCCTGCAATTATTATTTGCACTAATTGAAATGTATTTAAATTCTCTGATAAATGAAATGGAATTTATATGACTGAGGGGTGCAGACGTATTAGCTGGATCGTAGTCCCACCCTCAATTCTAGTCAGAATATGAGTTCGATAATGCTTCCATGAGAGCTGTGATTGCAGGGAATGGTTTTGAAACGAACCAGGAAAAAAAAATGCTCTGCACTCAATTGGATAGACCTACAACCAATAAAGGCAACGGAGTGCTGACGTATCTTAAGCGAGGGCATAGTTGTTGTCCACAAAAGATCAAAAGCGCGTGCAGTTTCACGCCTAGAATAAGAAGATGAGACTTGATCGGCGTTTCTCTGTTCCTCTTTTAAATTCAATTTGCTGTCTATATGCTTCTAGAATAGACCTAATAGCAGAATCTACTCACCCCAAACTCTCCGGGCGTGCAGCCATTGTTGTTGTCACTTCTGCCGCGATTGGTCTCACGTGGTTGATAGCGTTATACTTGATCATATCTGAAGAAATCCATCATCGTATAAAAAGCCGCCCTGACAATTTGATTAGGATGGCCTGGACAGTGGGCGTATACTACGCTAGGCTATTGAGTGGAGTGCAAGAGCCAGACCGAACTTCCCCTAACTCAAACCTTGTGGAGCAGGACTAAGTTCAGACTGGCACCCAGGCTAGCAGACCACTACTTTATGAGCACAAATTGGTTGAAAAGACATAGACAAGAAAAACTTGGGATTTCATGTCTAAAGTGGGAAAAATCAGACAAACCAAATACAGCCAAATTTTTAACTAATATTTCTGGATTAAATCCAGACTATGATGGTCTGACCAGATTTAACCTAAAAGCCAATGTCTAAATGACGTCTGGTGTTTGGGGGATATGGCTTTGATCTAAGACTCAAGTCCTTTGTGTCTCTCTTAGACCTGAGATTTATCAAGATAAAACATGCAACATCCTCCACCTCAGTCCAGTGCAGAGCTCCGTCAAATCCCTACTACAAAGGAAGGCCACTGGAAAACAGCCTCACACAAGGACTTCAATCAACTGGGAGTGTTGGCCTAGTGATTGGAGCAATGAACTTGTGCTCGGAGAAGAGAGAGGGATGGCGGTAAATCTTGCCATTGTCAGATCAGTAAAGTTCAATTATCATTATTGTTAACCCTACACACTTAGAAATAAAGGCCAAGTATTGTTTTCATTATATATTATTGTATTATAGCCTCATAGTTAACTCTGTATAAGTTGTATTATCTATAATCACTAAATACTATTGTGGACATTTCTACATTTCTAGATGTGTTCTGCTGATTACATGGGCAACAGAAGTTTTCATTTAAATGTTGAAAATAGACTGATAAAAAACCAAAACTTACCTTTTTCTCCTGAATTGCTATATACTAGAAATTATCATTTCTATTTATCTGTGAGTACCTGTTACAGTGATGTTCACTTCATTGCTTCGTTCTCCTGCTTCTGATTCACACCAGTAAACTCCTGAGTCTGTTTTATATAGATTATCAAAATAACACGTAGAGTTATTTCTTTCATTTGAATAGAATGGACAGAGATGATGTATTTGTTTTGAAGTGTTTCTTCTGATTCTCCACTCAGCAGAGCTTCCCTCACAGCTCAGAATAACAGACTCATATAAGAAGAACTGGGATCTGCTGGGAAGGACGCTCAGACAAGCTGCAAAAAGGAGAAAAACTTTAATAAGGACTAATCTTCATAATCTCGTTCTAATGAATATAAACTGCAAAACAATAAAATTGTGTTGGTTTATTTTTTTATTTCTTTGCAGCGTTTTGAAAACAATTTAACACTTTTGCCAAACATCCGATACCTATTAACAAAAATGTGTTTGCAGCAACGTTGCCTGTCTGCCTCATAAGTATAGTTAATGCGGCTGCATCGATGAGCTGGTTACAATGAAGGCTGATTTGCAGATCTTATCTATTGGACCTGATAGACCACTAACGATCAAAGCAGAAAACACTAAAACAGGAAGCACACTGATCTGTAGGAACAACAAAACTTTTACCACTGAATAAGTAAATTATACATCGGATTCATTTTCTATTGTATGTAGTTGGTGAGGCCAAAAAAAGTTTTAAAAAAACAATCCACTGGACTTTATTTCCAAGTTTGAAGACGTTAAGTTTCCCATCAAGGAAGCATTTCCAATTAAAAATGTCAGGTATAGCTTAAGTTCGAGGTTTTAAAAGTAGCCCATCAAAGCCTTGTTTTTGTTTTGAAAACCCTTTGGAATGGGGGTCGTTTGGCTTCTTTTGTTAGCCTGCAATGCTCTCTGAAAGTCTCTGAAATATGGGTATGGGGCATTGCTTATAAAAGAAGCCTAACGACCCCCATATGTCCTGGATGACTGACAATCTTCACCGACAGTAGTTGGCGAGGTCACATGACTCAAATTGACTCTAGAGAAGGAAAAACTAAGATCACATCCTGATAATAAGCTACAAAACTAAATTTATTTCTGAAAAACTGCAACAAAATATAAGAAAAGTAGATTTTATAACTTACCAACAACAGAACACAGAATAGTTATCTCCATCCTGAGCTGCCGTGCTGACAGAGAGACGCTTTACCCACTAGAAGGGGGATGGGTGGTCATGACACCTCTGATGATTGTGTCAAACCCACCACAGCTTCCTGTTAAGAGTTTTCTCACAACAAGATTCAAATTAGTAAAACCTTGCTTATGAAAGATACATGGAAAAACCTCTGAAGCTGAGAAGAGTCAAACATGTTGGTCCACCAGAATATGCAGAAAGAAAGTGATTGTCTCATCCTTGCAGCCTTAGCAGGAAAATGTAATATCAGTTTTATGTGAACAGCAGCTTCCGCTAGAGGAGCTACTGAAATGATCACAATGTGTTTTATTTCATAAATATGGGCCTTCTGAGAGGTATTAATAGTCGATTTAGTCCGACTCAATTCTAGTCAGTATATGAGTCTGACACGTCTGAGCCAGAGCTGTGATTATGGGGAAACGTGTTTGAGCAAGAGCCAGGAAAAAAATGCTTCTGCACTCAATTGGATAGACCTACAACCAATAAGAGCAGCGGAGTGCGTGGCGTATGTTATCGAGGCATAGTTGTTGTCACAAAATCAAAGCGTGCAGTTGCACGCCTAGAATAAGAAAGATGAGACTTGATCGGCGTTTCTCTGTTCCTCTTTTAAAAATTAATTTGCTGTCAATATCTTCTAGAACAGACCTAATAGCAGAATCTACTCACCTAAACTCTCCAGCGGCAGCCATTGTTGTTGTCACTTCGCGTTTTGGTCACGTGGTTGATTACGTTACTGTTGGTCATCTGTCCATCATCGTATAAAGCCCGCCCTGACAATTTGATTGGATGCGCCTGACAGTGGCCTATAATATTCCGCGCTACTATGGAGCAGAGCCAGACCGAACTTCCTGACATTCCAAACTTTGTGGGCGGGACTAAGTTCAGAATGGCACCCAGGCTAGCTCCACTAACATAACCTGACAACAGCCAGATGCATGTCTCCCTCCGCCTAGCTTAGGCTCTGTACAATCTGGAACCCGCATAGGAATTGCATTTACTGAAGGCTGGGCCTTATCAAAACTCCTTGCATATGATTGGATAAGCCACTTGTCTGTCATCTTTATTGGCGTGCTATTTCAACCACTCACACCGAAGCTAACCCGTGACGCTGTGAGAGGAGGAGCCATTTGGTAGATCAAGCTCTTGCCAAATCCGGTTGGGAGAAGGGCGAAAACATCGTTTCCACCAACAAAAAGCCTTCAAAGCTTACGTTCTCTGATGTTCTTTTAATTAAACAATATCAGATATGTTGGACAACACAGAAGAAATAACAGCATCAATGCTAACGCTTGCTTCCTCAACGCGAGCCGCCATTTGTTGTTGGAATCTCACGGTCGCTTCTCCACTCCAGGACACACCCACCCTGCGTCCTGATTGGACAGACCATAGATGTCGGTTGGGGAAATCAATTCCTATGACGGGTTCACAGATGTATGTGAGTGGAGCTGGGCGGAGCAGAGACAGCCATCTGGCTGTTAATCAGAGTTAATATTAAAAATGCTCTGCACAGCACATGCAATTAATGCTCTTTGGGACAAATAAAAGTGGGTGATTGGTCGGTCAGTTGGCTGGACGTTCGATCGATTGACTGAAAATCAGGACGCTTTGCCAACAACAAATTAATCGCACCAGCTGGAACAAAGTGCTGCAGGGGTATTTAAAAAATATGAAGAAGACTGTGACTTTTAAGTCTCTTGGTTTTCTTCCTTTGTTAGCTTGTTAACTTCAGCCATCTGCTAATTATCTGTTATCGGTCTCCGCCAGTCACATGACATTTGTTGCTAAGACGCCATTTTAGGTGGAAAGGTAGTGTAAGCAACACGCAAAAGCTAACCCGAAGGACTAAAGGCCCGTTTACATAGCAAACCTGTCCAAAGATAAGTCTTTACAGTTAACATAAGCCTGAAAACAACGAGGACTTGGAAAATGGGTCTCCGCCAGTCAGCATTGACATTTGTTGCTAAAGCGCCATTTAGGTGGAAAAAGGCGTAATTAATGCAGCACGAGGTAAACAATTGGCATCACTTGGCGGGAACCCGATATTAGTTTTTGTACTTTTACAACATAGCTGTATTTACAATTTGACTAGCTACATTGATATGTGTGCTAGATCTTATAATGATGTATGTTAGACCAACAGTTGTCTGAATTCATCACAGCAGTCTGGAGCTCCTTCTTACCCTCGGTCTATGACCACGGGGTAGAACTACAATCTGCATTATACGTCCTGTGTATTGTGTTGGGGGTTAATTTCCTTGAAAAGATTCATTTTTGTTTCAGTTTTGTTGTTCATCAACAAATTAATCGCACCAGCTGGAACAAAAGTGCTGCAGAATTTATTTAAAAATATGAGAAAGAAGACGGTCACTTTTAAAAAGTCTCTTGGTTTCTTCTCCTTTGTTAACTTGTTAACTGTGCATCTGCTAATTATCTGTTATAGGTCTCCGCCAGTCACATGACATTTGTTGCTTTAAAGAGCGCCATTTAGGTGGAAAAGTAGTGTAAGCAACACGCAGCAAAGCTAACCCGAAGGACTAAAGGCCCGTTTACATAGTTTGCCTGTCCAAAGATAAGCACGATTGAATCAGTTAACATAAGTGTGAGAACAGATTCTACTTGGAAAATGGAGCTCCAGGAAACCTGTCGCATTTGTTGCTAAGGCGCCATTTTAGGTTACTGGAAACCTGCGTCTGGCCTGAAGCTCGAGGTAAACAATTGGAAACCTCACTTAGCGGGAGCCGATATTAGTTTTTGTACTTTTACAACATGGCCCAGGAGCCAATTTGACTAGCTACATTGATTGTGTGCTGAAGTCTTATAATGATGTATGTTAGACCTGAAGATTCTTATGTGGAGTCAGCCTCTTGACGATTCCTATGTGGAATTAACCTGAAGACTTCTATGTGGAGTTTACCTGAAGATTCCTATGTGGAATCAGCCTGAAGAATCCTATGTGGATATTCCCTGTTGTTCTCTGCAATGAGCTGGAAGCTCAGATCAAGGTCTGCCATGCTAAGCTTGAAGCTAGACGCTTAGCTTCTCATTAACTCTGCTAACCAACAGTCTCCGGTCCCAGTCAAGACTTCAGTGAACCAGCCCAAACCAGTTTCAGAACTTGTTTTATTATCTTGTGTTCAGAACTTTAAATAAACCGTTGAACTTTTTCCCTGTCTCCTCCGTGTGTGTTCTGCATATGGGCTTGCTTCCCTTGACCCATCATGACACATGCTGTGTTGACATGGCGACTTTCAAGTCAGTTTGATGGACACAGCTGTTGCTTTATCATGAAAACCTTTGGTATTTATGTTAGAACCAGCTTTATGTTTGCTTCTACTCATTTGGCTGTAAAGTCCAGGCCTGAGGTGAACTTTTTCTCTGTATTATGTGCTTAATATCAGTTATTTTATTGTAATTAACTGGAATAAGTCTGCTAATACTTAAAAACATTTTGTTTCCTTTTTTTTTACTCTAAAAGCTCCTCCTCACAAACAAAGAACTGGGTTGAAAGAATAGTGCAAATTGAGGTTAGATATATTTTTATTTCAACCACATAGTCGTAAGAGAATTAACCACTCAGCTGCAATGTGTATAACCCGAACAGGAAAGCCCTAAGATATACCCTTAACCCTAGAAAACCCTTAAATTAAGCTTTAGTTTTACTAATGTTCAGCATTAGGTGGTGATGGTACCAAATATGATGAATATTTGAACTTCTAAATCTAAAAAAAATAAGTTAACAAATAAAAAAAGGTGAAGTTCAGACTGTACTAGGTAATATTTAATATCAGAAAGATGAAACAACAGAGGCTTTTTTAATGCCAATAAACTTTTGCTTTCAGGTGTTGAGGGCATTGCTGGAGTTTCTATCACTCCAGAGATCAGAAGAGACTGGTAAACACCTAGAATCCCAAAGAACACAGTATCAAATAATTTTCCTGTCAGGAGGGGAATCCACATGATATAATAAAACTTCAAAACATTCACAATGTCTTTCTCTTTCCCCAGAGCTATACCTGTAAACGACTTGATCTCAAGAGCCAGGTAAAGCTAGTTCCCTTCATAAAATCTTGGATATAAAGTCAATCTACTTCTGCAGTTTGTGTAAACTGTCCTTTTTCTCTGACAGTGACTAACTGTATGTAATCTCTTTCATCCTCTGACATGGGAGCTGGCTCGGAGCTCGTCTGCCTTAATGTGTATTTCCTGGACTGTGGTGTATGCCTTGGTTGACAGTTGCTTTTATATCTTTCCTTTTTTCTCTATATCTGCTTCTGTCTCCTTGAACCCCAGTCGGCCTCAGCAGATGGCCGCTCACACTGAGCCTGGTTCTGCTGGAGGTTTATTCCTGTTAAAAGGGAGTTTTCCTCTCCACTGTTGCTACAAGCATGCTTGGTGTTGCTGAAGAGTCAATGAGTCAATGCAATCAGTTGGTTTTCCTGAAATATAAACCTTTGAACCCATATGACTGTATGATTTGGTTGAATTGTCTCTGTAAAATGCCTTGAGACGACATGTATTGTGGATCTGTGAAAATTAACCAAAGACCACACCCAAAGATTAAGAAATAATAAAAAGATAAGACAAGCAATGGTTCCACAAAGCGTGTGTCTCTTATCTCAGCTAGTTCACAGTAGTTACCATCAGCCACACCGTCTTCACTACACAACTCATTCTTTTGGTGCCCCTCTGCCCTGGAGAACTCAAACCCTGAGGGTCCAACAAAGTGTGGTTCTTTAAAAAATGACCTTAAAAAAATCTTCTAAAAAGATTTTATTTGAGTGATATGGTTTCTGGTGATTGTAAAATTCTGTTTTCAATTTAATATTGTAAAAATATTTCAGACATTTAGCCAAGTTAACCCGGCCAATGGCTGTCAGTAGGAATCAAGTTCCCCTACCACTCCACTCCAACGTCTTAGGCCCCGTCCACACGAAGTCAAAACGAACACGAAACGCTGATATTTTCCAAAATGTTTGCCGTAAAGACGGAGACGTAAAATAAATGTGAGCGTCCACACGAATGCATGAAAACGCTGCAAAATGTATGCCAGGCCTGTAAGTGGCGCTGTGGTGCCAAAGCAAAAATAAGCGACGAAATGTTGGGCATGTGCACTAATATTTATACATGGTTGCCCTGCGGGTCCGTTTTCGTGGTTAAGTCAAATTCAGGTGCTGAACTATGTCGTCGATATTGCTCTGTTCTTCCTGGAGATATTCCAGAAGAAGAAGATTCTGTTGTAAGCCCGACAGCAGGGTGAGTAGCATTAGCAGCAACGGCGCCATTGTTGTTGTGATACTGGTCGCGCATGCGTGCTTAGAGGCGACGCTATGACGCATGCGTGTAAAAAAAAATATGCGGTTAGAGCGTAAAGATGGAAACGCGAAAACGGCGTTTCGAAATCTTCCCACTCTGAAGGCTGAATAAAAAAAAGATCGTTTACAGACCCCCGAAACGCCGGCTTCGTGTGGATGAGAGTCTGGTTTGGTGAAAAATTTGTGCGTTTAGGCCAGGGCTCGTCTTCGTGTGGACGGGGCCTCAATTGGTGCTATAGGGATTTTCTTAAAGGATTTTTTTAACACTGTAAGACTTCCAAGTCCTTTTTACTTTTATTGGCTTTAAGTTTTATTTTCATTCACTTGTTGTGTGTGTAATTTATGGGTTTCATCGGTTTTATTAGTATTTTGGTTTTATTTTAATAGCCTACAGTTTGTTATTGAGGTATTTTAGCTCAAAGTTTGAGAGACGTTTTTGTGTGTTTTTAATATGTGTGTGATCAGGACTTTTATTTTTTTTGTACTTGTGTATCTATTGTTTTATAACACTGTAACAATAGGAACTATTGTTATAAGTATGTTGCACACGGACGTGTGATAGTGAAACACCGAGTTGTTAGCAGCGGTGCCAGACCGAGCGGTTTGTAGTTTTACCTGCCGATCTTAATAAAGTTCTGACCCAGTTGGGTTATTGTGCAACCAAGCTGGACTTCTTGAGTAGACACACAAACCTAAAGAACAAGAATTAAACAAACACCACATCCTACTAGGCAGGTTTTCCATAAATAAATAACGGAGACAGAGTCATCTGTTTGTCGTTTGTTGATAGTCTTGTTTTGACTAAACCCACATTACCTGGTGACAATCATTACGGAACCAGTTTATGTTCCAAAGAATTCCCCTGATGTCACTAAAAGTGTGTCACTAGTGGGAGTGGCAGGGTTTCTCCGAAAACAGAGATAAGATAAAAATATCTCTCCCTTTTAGATTTGGATTTACCTTTATTTAAATTAGATTTTTTTTTTTTTTTTTAGAGTTTCTTTCTTCTGTTTGCTTTTAACCACCATTATTTTTTAAATGATAAAATTAATGTTAAGGTTTAATGTTGATAGACACTACACTCTGTGGAGTAAAAAATAATGAGCACTGAGAGTTGATATCCAAGGAAGAAAAAAGTTTTATTTTACTGTGCAGAGGAGAATGGCTGGATATACTGTAGCTCTGAATGCGATTCTGAGGCTGGAACATCCCACACCTGAATATAAGAAGATTCCACACACACACACACATTAACATTTCCCAGGAGAATAGTATTGCAGCCTTTAAAACCAAATGAGTATGATCCTCCATTTGCTTCACTACCTGATTGACTCATATTTGTTTTCTTTCAGTAAGATCCTAAATGCTGCTTTAGTCCGTTGCGTTAAAAAGGAAGCCAGCAGAATAAAAACTGAAAGCTCAGATATATAAATAAACAGAATGCTAGGCTGTGCATTTATCAGTACAGCACCATACGATAGAAAGAAACGGTTCATATATCAGAAGACTTGATTTGTCAGATCTTACCTTTAATTGAGGATTTAAACTCTTTAAAAGTGTTAGAGGTGCATGACTGAAGCTGTCTGCGTAGGCAGGAAGCAGCAGAAACATAGAGGGAGTCACCTGTGTGAGTCACTCTGTTCTGATTGGTCAGAAACCTGAAACCTGCTATGCTGTGGCATACTTTTTCCTTGACACACCCCTCCTGAATGTAGCCTCAGGTAGAGATCCAGTATTTTTTAGTCCAATGCAATCTGATATCTGTCTTGAGCTCCTCAGCTGATGCCAGATACTGATATGATTCTAAAGTCGAATGAATTTAATAATTTATATTACCATGCAGATAAAGGCATCAGGCAAAAAAATATTCCCGAAAACAAAAACTATATTATTTATTAACACAAAAGTGTACGCTGTATTAGAGCTAAAAAAAGAAAAAAAGAAAACAACAACTCCATGCAAAGTGCACTGAGCTACTAATTTTAATTTTCTAAAAAGAAAATTCAAATTAGTACCTCCCTAATACTTTCTGTAACAATCTAACTGTACAGTATGATGGATCCATGTAATCCATCCCACATGGTTGAATAACATCCATGGGGGACTTTGCTGAATCGGATGAATCATCAAATTCAACTATGAATCAGATGAAGAGTTTTCCATCAGGAAGGAGGGTTGTCGGTTCAAGCCCTGGCTCTGGCTTTCAGTGTCATTGTGTCCTTGGGCAAGACACTTCATCAGCATTGAATACTGATGGTGGTCAGAGGGACCGACGGAGCCAGTTTCTGTCAGTGAGTCTCAGGGCAGCTGTGGCAACAATGTAGTTTGCCATCATCAGAGAGAATGGGTGATTGACTAAATGTAATGTAAGTCGCTTTGGTCTATATAAGTACAGACCATTTACCATTAACACATCAGATGCAGTGTGATCAGTGTACCGTATCTAAGATTTTAATAAGGGTTAAAGGTTTTTTGTTGTTCTTGTTTGTAGTATTACAACCAATGTTGTGGCATTTAATATTTAACAAATTGTTTTGCGTAAGAATATAACTAAACAAAGACACGTTAAATAAAGAGGGAAATAAATGAAACGTACTATCTAACAGGGGAATCATCACTTGAGTGGAACTATTTCTTCCTTGTAATATTTATTGCATCTTGTACAGCAGCACGTGTGCTTCATTAGGTCATTTCCTGTTGGCTAATTTAAGTTTTGTCCTGTATTATGACCGGCTATGACTGAATAAACACAGCTGAGATGAATGAGAGTATGCAGCAACTTTCTGAGACGTCTGTTTTATGTGGGATCAGAGCAACAACTCATCTGTTTATGATCACTAGGAGAGGGGATTGAGCCTGGTTAACTGGAGAGACTGGCTGCAGTAAAGGTAAGTCTATCCATCCATGTTTTGCTGCTATCCCATGGGGCTGTTCCATATCTCCAGCAGTGTATGGGCATAAGGTGGTAAACCAAAGGCCACACACTGGATCTGGTTATTACAGACAGTGCTTCCATCACCAATCTGCAGGTACATGATTTAGGCATGTCAGACCACAACAGCATCTCCATGGAACTGTCTTTAGCAGGCCCGTACAATAAAACAAAACGTCAGATCCATTTCAGAAACCTAAAAGCAATAGATGGCAACCTCCTCAACCAGGACATACAAAACATCTCACTTGACCCACAGTTCACATCAATTAATGGATCTGTTAACTACTACAATTCCAGCCTCCATAATATCCTGGAATCTCATGCACCTCTAAAAACAAGAACAGTTCACTTTTCCAAATCAGCCCCCTGGTACACCATAGAGCTCCGCAAAATGAAAACTGCTGGCCGTGCCCTGGAGCGGAAATACACCTCCACTGGACTACAAGTTTTCAGACAGGCTTACCGTGAACATCGAACATCATATGTCAGAGCACTCACCACAGCCAGATCCCAATATTTCTCACAAAAAATCTCAAACAGCACTGGAAACCCAAAACAACTATTCTCAACAATAAATTTTCTGCTCAAACCTCCCACACATGCACATGTCGATAATAGTACTAGTCAGTGTAACAGATTTATGGACTTCTTCAAAACAAAGGTAGCATCAATCCGGTCAGCCTTCCCTGTTACAGCCCCATCACCATCACCCGCTGACGGCACTCCCTCAACCCAACACAATACTTTCTCAGTTTTCTCAGACGTCACGCAGACAGAGGTGGAGAAGATCTTAAAAAGCATGAGGCCATCCACCTGCGTGCTGGACCCTCTCCCCACTGCACTACTAAAAAATCACATCACAGCCATCAGTCCATTAATCACAGCAATAATTAACCAGTCATTACACTCCGGTCAGGTTCCTCCAGCTCTCAAAACTGCAGTCATTCGCCCCCATCTGAAAAAGCCCTCACTCGACCCTGAAATCCTGGCCCACTACAGACCCATTTCAAACCTGCCATTCCTATCCAAAGTTCTGGAAAAAGTTGTAGCAGCTCAACTCCACAGTCATCTTCACACCCATAAACTATATGAAAAATTTCAGTCTGGTTTCCGATCAGCACACAGCACAGAGACAGCCCTGGTCCGCGTCATGAATGACCTACTCATGACTGCGGACCAGGGCTCACCATCACTCCTCCTCTTATTGGACTTATCATCTGCCTTTGATACCGTTGACCACACCATCCTACTCCATCGTCTTCAGTCCACAGTTGGACTCTCTGGAACCACACTCAACTGGTTCCAGTCATATATCACGGGAAGGTCCGAATTTGTTGCCATAGGACAGTCCAATTCATCACCCCATACAGTCACCTGCGGAGTGCCTCAAGGGTCGGTCCTTGGGCCGACCCTTTTCACCATCTACATGCTCCCACTCGGTCAGATAATCAAAAAACACAAGGTATCTTTTCATTGTTATGCAGATGACACCCAGTTGTACATAAAAATGGACTCCACTTCTCCCACAGTTCTGCCATCTGCTTTTCACTGCATGCCTTTGTCTCCTCCAGATTGGACTACTGTAATGCCCTCCTCGTCGGGGTCCCTGGCAAAAGTCTACAAAAGCTGCAGCACATCCAGAACTGTGCTGCCCGGGTCCTGACGAGGAGGCGCAAACACGAACACATCACTCCAGTCCTCAGGTCCCTTCATTGGCTGCCCATCCAACACAGAATACATTACAAACTTTGCCTCCTCACTCACCAGTGCATACATGGAACTGCCCCGGCTTACCTCAAGGAACTCCTCACACCTCACACCGCCTCCAGAACCCTCCGCTCCACCACCTCCACCCACCGACTGCACCAGCCAAGAGTCAAGCTCTGCACAATGGGAGATAGGGCCTTCCAGGCAATTGCCCCACAACTCTGGAATGGCCTCCCAGAGTCCCTTAGGGTCCCACAGAGTGTGGAGGCGTTCAAGAAAGGCCTCAAGACATTTTTATTTAAAAAAGCCTATGAACATTAGTTAGTATTTTATCTGTGTGGTTTTATGGTTATTTTACTGTTTTGTTTTTACTACGTATGTTATTTTACTGTAATGTCTCATTTTAACTATGTATACTGTTTTTATTATACGGTTTTGTTTTAACTATGAATTTTGTAGCACTTTGAGATTTTTTTAAATGTAAAGTGCAATACAAATAACAGGCTGCCAGATCGTGACAACACAGAGATAAAACCATGCACACACACCCACACACCAAAGGTCAATATAGATACCAATAACCTAACTGCGTTTAAAGGCTATGAGGAACCTGGAGTACCCAGAGAGAACCCACACCTAAAGAGAGAACAGGCAAACTCCATGCAGAAATACCCCCGACCAAGATTCAAACCCAGGACCTTCTCACTGCGAGTTAACAGCACTGAACCACCGAAGAAGAGTCAATAAGTGACTGTTTATTGGAAAATAAAGAATGTTCAGTGATTTATTTCTAGAGTCTGTAGATCTTCTTGAAACATTTATCATAATTTAGTCTGATGATTTATTATAAGAGTTTGTCTGTGAATTATTTTTGAATTGGTTTCGTTGTTTAATGTTATTTCCCATCTTTTTCATTAAGTCAGATAATTTTACAGTAACCAGTAGATACTTGTTATCACTGGTAATGCTTTAACCTGTTCTACAGCGTACATTATGTGCTGTAGTAATTAATACGTTTTATGTTGAACAAAATATAAATAAAATATTGGTAAAGAAGTTCCTTCTGTCTGAATGTGTTACTTTGTATTCAAAGCTTTTATTATTCTTTTTTTATATATAATTTTAGTCTTTAAAATACCAGTCGAACGCGCAACCTAATATTTTTGCCCAATAGTGTCATTTTGAATATCCAATCCGATGTTATGATCAGTTACTCATTACTTCAGTTGCAATTTCTGTTCTACCCTTTTTCGAGTGATTTATTGAACGGCTGTTTTTTATTTTTACTGGAGTGGAATATGGTGAATTATTGCTTCTCTTATTGACTAACTTGTTCTTTATTATCCCAAACTATTTTTATTGCTGTTTTGACGTCATGGTTAGGTTATATTTAACACAAACCATGGAATCCATTAGAAAGAATGCAAAGCAAAACTAGAGTAGGTCACAGGTGACTGAATGACGGGGGAGTTACAGTGGAAGTATTACGTCATCATGTAAATACTTAAGCCTCAGCCACTCCTGTCTCTCTACATAGAAAGGTTGAGTCAGCGTGTGTGCGGACTGTGATGGTAGAAGCAGCAGCATCATTTCTCTATCAGATTCTCTTCAGCCGCTCAACATGTCTGACTTTAATCATCTGCTGGTTTTTGGTCTGGATTCCTGTTGAAGGTAAAAACTGCTGGATTTAATTTGAGCTGTTTTAAACTGTTATTAACAACCTGGATTACAGTTTAATTTGAACTTTGAAAGGTCTTCTTTTACTTCGTGTAAACAGTTTATAAACTGTTTTACCCACTGGTTGTATTTCTTATTAGATTATGTGTTTTGTCACTAATTTGTTCTATTGTTTATACCTTAAATCTACTTTTATTATGAATGAAGCACAATAAAGCAGCATCATTAGGCTTCATCACCTTAGTTCAGTTTGTTTGTTTATCTCTAAATAGATTATGATTTTTTTCCCCTGTTTATCAGTTTGCTTTTGATATTTTTAATAATATATTTTCAAATGGACCTTTCACCTAAGATTTGTGACGGTTATGCAGGGCTAAAGGGGACAAAAATAAATAAATATATCATAAAATCACAATATGTAAATCCACCATTAGATAATTTAACACACCATTTATTTGATACATCATGATAGAACAAAGTATGAATCAATAAAGCATTATAATTAGCATCAGTTCAATAGTTTCCAGGTCTGTTTTTCTTACCCATAAATGAACATTCCTGATGTATCTAACCTTGATTTATTAGTTTATTTCTGTCTTCCAGGCAAATGTGGATTTGGAATAAATCTAGTGGATGATCAATAATAAAACAGCAGTTGGAAAAAAATTTGACTGATGGAGATGTAGAATATATAATTACAAAAACCTGAATGTTGGAAGTGTAATTATACAGTCGAATGTTTACATCACTTTTTTTCACCATAGTGTTATTTTCTTCAGTGTTTTGTATCACTGCTGCTTACCTTTGTGAAGGCTGTATTTTAAAAAAAGAAAAAGTCTAGAGAGCTGTACTAAAAAATATATATTTTTGTATACACGTGTGTACAAAATGACATGTCTGTCTGTCTGTCTGTCAGTCAATATCCAGAGTAAATCTGATTGGTCCATATCTCAAATTATCTATCTGAGTTTGATGATTAAACAAATTTATATAGAGGATTTAATTAATTTGTTTGTTAAAGCAGGTTTGAGCGGGCAGAGCTTTGTTTACCCTCATTCTATCCTCATCTATTCAAGCTGAGCAGGTTGATGTGGAAGCAGCTGTTCAATTATTTAATGTTTTTCTTTTCAGCAAAGGGTTTTAAATGGAAGCTTATCTGCTATCTGGAAGCACACAAAAGGGTTTTATGTTTGACAAAAGAAGCCATTTGGTGGTTTTGTAATGCCAACCTTGCTGAGAGTTTCCAAAACAGCTGCTTACTGGTGTAGAACGGCTGGGAGCATTGGAAACTTCCTGGGGGGTTTTCAACACATTTAACTGTCATCTTTATCATTTTTCCATCCCAATGGTGTCTCTTTACAGGAAGTGTTGGGATTTTTTCTGTTTGTCATAATAGTTCGGCAGAAAAGAACCCAGTTTAACCAGAAATATTCCACTCTGAAAAAAAAAACATCATTGTCACAATTTTTATATTTATGTTTTTATTTGCCACAAATAATTCAGTCTCACCTGTTTCCAGGCAATTATAAGCTCATCAGTTCACTTGAACCAATCAAAGCAGCTCCTGGAGATGATGTTGTCCTTCCATGTCGGGTGGATCCTGACTGGAACGCCCTGGAGAAGACGGTGGAGTGGTCCAGACCGGACCTGAAGGCCTCAGGCCCACAGAAGCGTGTGGAGTACGTGTACGTGCACCAGTTCAGGAAGATGGACAGAGACATGATGATGGAGACGTACATCCAGAGGACGTCTCTGTCAGAAGGACTGAGACATGGAGACGTGTCTCTGAGGATCCACAACGTGAGCTTGGAGGATAGCGGCTGGTGTGCTTCGATCCAAACCTGCATGGCAGCAGAGGTTGCTGCTGGTTGCTGGTGGAGTGGAAACTGCCCAAACTGCAGGTTCTGGGTTGGTTTGGGAGAGTCTAATGAATCCATTTATTGTTGCTTTTCAGACCCAAACTTTTGTTAAAATGACGACAACAGAAACGCTCCTCACATAACCCCTCATCAACCCAGAGGAGGGAGACCATCAGAACCGTGAGTCCACAGGTCCAAATAGCTGATAAATACTAAAAATGTTACCAAGTTATGTCTTTATTTTATTAGTCATGTGTTTTGACTTTTTGTTTTTTATCATTATTTCAGCTGGTCGCTCCAGGTTGCTGTTTTTTTTCCCACTCAGTTTTTCACTGCCTTCTATCAAGTTTTCATCTATAGACTTAAAGACAAACAAGTAGGTCAGAAACAATTAAGATAATACTTCATCTCTTGTATCTTTATCTTATGAATAACTAGATAATAAACCTGTTTTTTTCCATTTACAGTTTTCAAAAAGAACCCACCAAATCAGGCCTCAGCCTTGCAGTCTGGCTGCCTTGCTCAGGGCAGATCTGCATTGATGTGATTTAAACCTCATTCCCTGCCTGCAGCTTTTCAAAACTCAGATTCAATCAACAGCAGCAGCATCCTGGAGATCCTGGAGATGGACAGTCTTCATGATCAGTATCGATGAAACCAGGTCAGTCTGACTCAGCAGCTGCAGTGTTGGAGATGTTTTTAGATATTAGAGTGCAGTGTTGAAAGTTTGGTCATTTAATTGAGTCTCATAGATGGCTCATTGTTTCACTCTGACTTTTTCTGAAGGTTCTCCATGTTTGCTGTCAGGACTGCAGGAATTCTCCAAACCTTCTAGATGATCAGATGTTCTATTTATCTCCAAGAAGAAGAAAAACTCTGGAAGATTTAGAGCAGAAAAAGAAACTCATATTTCTAGTGAATGACTTGGGCCTATATAATCACTTCTAAAGTCAGAGACTCCAAAGTGTTTCATACTAGAGTCAATCATCCAAACATTTACATACTGAAGTCTGACATCACAATGACCTTAATCTAAAATATCGAGGTGTTATAATCCATCACTGAATGGGTAATGTGAGCCAGAGGAGTCTGAGCTGCACTTAAACAAGGAGTTAACTAAGAAAAACAAATGATGTAAGGCAACAAAATAGCATATTTGTGGTTCTCTGATGTAGGATTTAATCTAGAGGAAGCTTTAAAACTAAAAAGAAGCCTAAATGACTTCTCCACAGTGGGTGCAATCCGATTCCAAAAAAACAGGGGAGGCAGTTTAAAAGTTTGCCAACACAATCACACTGTGTGTTAAAAGGTTTGAACGGAAATATGTCTCTTATACATAATTATGATATTTATTATCTTGTAAAAACTAGCGTCTTGTCTTTATGTTTGTGTTGTCTTCAAAAATTATTTATTTATCCAACAGGGGGCGTGGGGACATCCTTTGGTTGCTGCGGCATAGAGCTACGGCAACTAGAGGCTCTATGACTATAATGACTTTAGCGAGTTCGGCCTATATGAAATCTATATTTCACACAGAGCAATGAACTGCTATTTATAAAATAGTTATTTTATTTAACAATAGGTGATGCAGTTGTAGATTAAGCCATTTTCTGGCATAGCAGCCTCCATGTTGTTGGAGGTTCATGTTGCTGCGGTCTAAGGTATGATCATTGCAAAAAAAAACTATAAACTGTAGTTTTCAGGGGGACAAAACCTGGAAGATACAGATTAGTGTCCCTAGTGACTAAAAGTGCTGCTTTAAGTGTTTTAGTGTTAATTTAGTTTTTTCTATTATTTAACTTTTTCTTAGTTAATTTTTGATGTAACTAATCTGGCTCCATGTGTATTTATGTATTTCATACTGTTGTTTCAACCATCTACATTAGGTTGCATCTGTTTAATTATGATATTAGAAGCAGATCTGTTGATCAGACTAAGCTATGATGTTTTTGTTTTTCTAGGAAATATTGCATGTTTGTTCTGGATGTCTTTTTATACAGGATGCACAGTTATTAGATCAGACATTTATATTTTTAGATATTATTTATTTTATTACATTTAAATTGATTGGTGTAGTTATGTTTTTTTTTTTTACTTTGCTCCACTTAAGGCACTTTAACGACACAGAATAATGATGGAGTAGAAGATCAGAACCTGACTGATAGCTGCAGATGATTTGTTAAAGAAATGTAAAGAAATGTTTGTTTGATGCTATGAAAATTTAATTTACTGCTTTATTCTATTGCATAAAAATAACAAAAGAAAACCACAACAATCCTGTTTTTGCTTTAATATATTGTTTTTATGATGGAGAATATTTATTAAAATAGAGTGAATTTTGAAATAAAAAATGTTTTTGATGTTTCAAGTATTTTTTTCTTTATGTTGAAATTATCTTTTAGGAAGAAAACATATTTTTAGTCCATTCTTTATTTTTATTTATTTATTTTTTTTTTTCATTTTTATTTTTATTATTTTCCTCCCTGTGAATCAGTCGCTCTTCTACTCTAGGAGACGATCATGATTACCTGTTCCATCTGAAATAATTTCTAACTTTGGATATTTATTCATTTTTGGTTTAAAAGTTTAAAAATGTTCTCACAATGTTCTCTTAATTTTGGAAATTGTACAGAAAGGACAGAAACTAAAGCAAATTTGAGGAGTTATGTGGAAGTTTTTGTTAAACAAGCATAAACGAGTCATAGTCGACGAGTCATAGTCGATGAGTCATAGTCACACAGCTTGGTTTTTAAGGGGTACAATACTGATTCAAAGCACAGTTGATCTGAAGACTTTGCTTCTCTTGATCTATAAAGTCTAATACATCAAGATTAGATATTGTCTACATGGAAAGAGGTTTGGATGAGAAATCCCATTGAGAGAAATAATTTTTTTTTATTGCTTCAAGAAAACGGGATTCTGTCGCCACGTTTACTCTACAAACTAAATCTAATCTGGGTGTTAAGTGTTGGTTTTCAGCCATAAACAGAATCCTTTACCCCAAAGTGTCTACTTTATACACTTTGTTTTTCTAAGTTTCTTTTGGCCATTATAGGTTTTCACTTTCAGCACCAGTAGGGCTGGACAGTTCCCCCTGGTCCCTATTGGCTGGCATCAAGGAAAAACATCTTTATACTTAATGAAAACAAAAACACAAACTAAAATGAGATTCCCATTTACAATATTACAT
Source organism: Cyprinodon brontotheroides (assembly GCA_018398635.1). Classification (NCBI taxonomy): domain Eukaryota; kingdom Metazoa; phylum Chordata; class Actinopteri; order Cyprinodontiformes; family Cyprinodontidae; genus Cyprinodon; species Cyprinodon brontotheroides. The sequence continues at coordinate 8,769 of JAGKQL010002508.1, read as the reverse complement.
TAATAATGAGTTCATAATGAATTCATTATGAGTTACAGGTAATATCAGGAAGTGGGTATTGCTGTAGGGAAGAAAAAAGTCTTTCCTAACTTTACATGTATAATTATAAAACCTTTAGTCGAGATAATATGTTCCCTGATCTAATGGCTGGAAACAGCCTTATTAGATAGAAAGCAGCAGTCATTGCCTCTTCTATGTTTATACAGAAACATCTTCGGCTCTGAGGCTGTTTTAATTATTTTGAGAAAGATCAGAATCTTTTCCTGGACTTGTTAAACACCAATAAATTAAACATGACCTAATATTGAGCTGCATCATCATTACATTTAAATTCAGGTTATTCTTTTCTGTTTTACATGGTGTTTCACAAGAATATCAACAAATTTATTCAGTAATTATTTAACATTCTCTGCTTTGTTTTCAATTTCCATTTTATAGCTTTTTAGAATCTCCCTGGATTTCTTTCTTTAATATGTTCAATCTGAATGTGAAACTATAAACATATTAATGTCTGTTGTATGAGGATGGTGAATAACATTGCAAAGAGGATAATATATTTATGATCAGAGCAGTGGTAACTCCAGACATTATTCGGTCCAAACTAACCACTGACACTCATCTCCATCATCACCACGTAATTTAGACATTTGACCACAAGAACAAGAACAGACAGCAAATGCTGAACAACCTCGAGAAAGGATGCTGTCCCTCTGGGATTTAAAAGGTGATCAAAGATTGAGACAGAAACCTGGACTAGGACACATTTTGTCATCATGTCCAGCTTAACCAACTAATAACTCTTCATTACCACAGCTGCTATTAGATTAGATTAGATTAGATTAGATTACATTACATTACATTACATTACATTACATTACATTAGATGAGCTTTATTGATCTCACAGCGGAGAAATTCACTCGTTACATATTGGCATAGAAGTTAAAGAAGGTGCAAACAAGGAGGAAAAAGGTGCATTAAGAATAAGCATTATATATGCCGTATATCCAGGTATATACAGTATATCAAGATAAATAAGGATTAAGGTGCATGTGTACATGTATTGCACTAAATGAAAAACAAAATAAAAATAAGAAATAAAAAAATAAGAAATAAAAATATGTACAATCCAGATGGCTTATATACAGGGGGAGAAATATTGCACATTCAACATATTGCACAGGATATTGCACAGTCAATAAATAAAAAACTATAATGTAGCTGCACAGTGGTTTTTACAGGAGTTATTGTTGTTGTAGTGCATTATTATAGAGTCTGGTGGCAGCAGGGATGAATGACCTGCGGTAGCGCTCCTTCTTACAGACAGGGTGTCTAAGTTTCTGACTAAAGGAGCTGCTCTGGTCCTCTACAGTCTGGTGCAGGGGGTGAGAGGTGTTGTCCATGATGGATGTGAGTTTGGACAGCATCCTCCTCTCAGCCACTTCCTCCACCGAGTCCAGAGGGCAGCCCAGGACAGAAGTGGCCTTCCTCACCAGCTTATTCAGTCTCTTTCTGTCCCGCTCTGAGCTGCCAGGGGCCCAGCAGATGACAGAGTAGAGGAGGGCTGAGGCCACCACAGAGTCTTAGTAGTAATAATTGTAGTAATGAAGGGTATTCGTAAAGGGCATCGGCCTCTCTCACTGTATAGAATGTGATGCAAAAACACTTTGTTTACATCAGAAACTAATGTGGTGTGAAGAATTACGTTAAAGCAAAAGGGTTTTGTCAGAGAGCTCATTTACAATAAAATCATTTTTATTTTTGTGCAAATTTTAATTATCAGAGTTATTGAAAAGGTAATATATATCAGCAAATCAAGTTACTAATAATGATTAAAGTCTTGAAGTTTTGTTAACACAGAAATAAAAATCTCCATGGCAACCTGTGTGTCACTGCTTGTTTGAAACAGGGTCAACATAGTTGAACCAGAAGAGCTGTTAACCAATGGGCTGGGTAATGGTGTTTTGCTGCCCTCTACTGGATGCTGGTTTTAACTGCACTTACTATATAAAGTGAAACATCTTACTGATATCATTTCAATAACTATGTTTTTGCATTCTGGTAAACATTTTTGAATCACTTAGGATTTTTGTTTGACAACATCAGGAAAGTTTCCATACAGCAAAATGTGAATAATCTTTTCACAATTTCAACAGCAGAAAGAAGCAGCCGCCTCATGTTTCAGCCTATTTATAAATCAATACTCTTGCAGACAGGGTTACTTCCTCATTGTGTGTTTTATTACACACACAGTTAGACTCCTGGCTGTTAATGATCCATGTTAAATATATAGCTGCGTACTTTGAAGAACAATGTTAGCAAATTGGAGAGAAAATTGCACTCTACACATCTAGAGGAATCCTAAATAATCTGGAAAAATTGTCTACTGTTAAAAAAATCTTACAAACAAGAGCAGCATGTTTTTTTTTCTTCATTAAAGGAATAGTACACCCAAAACATGATTAGCCTTCATTTTCTACTCACCCCCATGCTGAACAACACTCTGGAGTACTTTTTTGATATCTCAAATGCATCTGGAGATCTGGGAGGCTTCTTGCTGTCTGCTGACATTCAAATAATGGAGGTCTATGGCGCCCGAGGCAGAAAGGTCCATAAAAGTCCACAAAAAACGTGTCAATATTCCTCCATACTGCTCGTCCAATGTATTCCAAGTGTCCTGAGTGGGTAGCATCCAGAATTTACTCGAAACGAAGTCATTTAGAATGTTTTTAGAGCATAAACAGTAGTGTATAGGACTTCCTCAAAGCGCGCACCTGCGAGCTCACAACGCTACGGAAACCGACACACCAAACCAGATGAAAGTGCGCATTCAGCGTCTGCTCTGCCGATAATGCAAGCGTAGAAGAAGAAATGTGCTGTTTACCTGTGCAAAGAAAGAAACAACGAAAGAAAAATGTCTGAGGACTTCAGTGTTGAGGAAGAGCATGAGTTCTTTGTCGAGCTGAATGCGCTGGTTTGGTCTGCCGGTTTCTGTAGCGTCGTGAGCGCGCATGTGCGCGCTTTCAGAAAATCCTATACACTACTGTTTATGCTCTAAAAACATTCTAAATGACTTTGTTTCGAGTAAATTCTGGATGCTACCCACTCAGGACACTTGGAATACATTGGACGAGCAGTATGGAGGAATATTGACACATTTTTTGTGGACTTTTATGGACCTTTCTGCCTCGGGCACCATAGACCTCCATTATTTGAATGTCAGCAGACAGCAAGAAGCCTCCCAGATCTCCAGATGCATTTGAGATATCAAAAAAGTACTCAAATGTTTGTTGCAGCATAGAGGGGTGAGTAGAAAAATGAGAAGGCTAATCATGTTTGGGTGTACTATTCCTTTAATAGAAGAATAAAATTATCCTTATTTCTTCATAATACATTTAACAAACTCAGCCAGAGCCATAGCTCTGTTGGGCCTTTCATTTCCCCCAGCTCTCAGCAGTAATGGCTTTATGAGTTTGAGGCAAAAAAAGAAACAGACTTTATACTGTTTGGACTGTTTTGATCCAACTGAGTTTTGTGGGTTTTCATATTACCCTGCATCTCAGCTTTTATACTCCTGTTAGATCCAATTCCATCAAATTATTTAAGGAAGTATTCCCTCTGATTTCCACCTCCATGTGAGATATGATTAATCCATCCTTATACAGGATATGTCTTCAGGCTCTTAAGGTAGCCAACTTTAAAGTACCCTCTGTGGGACAACAAATAGTGCAGTTATGATCTCATCTAAAGTAACAGGAAGCGCTTTGCTAGAATTACATCATCATCTAATTAGCATATTAATTAGATGATGTGAGTTTACTCACACTAAGGAAGAGGGAGAAACAAAAATCAAACATGACTTATACTACAAAAGAGTATATCATGGAAATACATTCTAAATATTTTTGGTACTTTTCGGAAACCATGTTACATAAATACATTTATTTTTGTTTTGATAATATTATGAGGTGGGAAGGAATTGTTTGGAGTATGCTGATTGTACAGGATTCGTTGCGTTTTATTGCTTTCGAAGCTGATTCTTTTAACAAATAAATCAGGTAAATTTGACTCAAATCAGTCAAATGTTGACTTTATTTTAAATAAACACATACATTCCGGTGGATGGGGCCTGGAAGCTATCAGCTTAGATTTTTGGCACAACATATGAAGAAGCTTTCAGCCAATCACATCGAGTGTGGATTGATGTTGGCGTCATTTATTGTTCGTCCTCTCCCGGCGCGGCGGTGATGTTATTTTTGTTTGTTTTTACATCTGACGTTGCGTGTAGGAAATCAAACAAACCTTTGCTTAGCAACCTGTGTTTTGGGGAAAAAATCACGCATGCGCACATTCTGTTGTACTGCGCTCTGGTCGTCACCTGGTTTTGGCTTCCAGACTTTTTGTACGTTAAATGTAAACAGACTGGGAATAAGCCATCTACCAACACTCCTTTATATTTCTGATGGACATGGGGACATTTTCTGGCGGAAGGAGAAGCAGGACACAGAGGTCAATGCTTTGAGAGGATGGCCGCTGCAGGAGCTCAGGCTCCGAGGGAGAGAGAGAGAGAAACTGGGGAGAAGATCCAGAGACAGCATGGATGGATGAGGAGCACCAGAGGAGGCTCCCTAAAGAGCAGCTTAGGCACTTTGAATCCTGTTGCTAAAGGCAGCGACGATTTACTAAACCTGTTAGGTTGGTTGCCGGGCAACAGAAGCTCCGCCCAGCTTTCAACAGCATGGCATGCTGTGACAGGGTAAACAGCAGAAACAGTTGACGCAGAGCAAGAAGGAGCGGTACATGTTGGGACTTGGTATGTGGATCTAATGGGTCTCTCAGGGTTTCCCTTCTGGACCTCCACCTTCTGCCCTCTACCTGTCCTGGACTCCAGGTTCAGGTAAACCTCTGCTTCACTTCCTCTGCTTGTTAATAAAAAGTACTTTATTCCAGTATACTAATAGTGCACTAATTTCATATTTAAAATCCAGGCAGTGCACTTTTTAAATTTACCTATTCTAAAACTATATTTCATACTTAATTGTAGGTACAGTTAAGTGTACCTGACTATACTATTGTTAACTAAAGAATACTTTAAGTATACAGCAAAACTTAAAAAATGTCCTGAATTTACTTCAAAGAAGCATTACTTTACTAATACTTTAATTACACTAAAAAATTACATTGTTAGATTTATACTTTCTAAACTTTTATACTTATACTTAAGTATTCTTAATAAATTTTACTTCAAGTATACTACTTTTTGCTGCTTCATCTGGCCTCCCTGTATTATATGTAATATGTAAATATACATATTTGCTATATGTGTATATATATATATATATGTGTGTAGGAGGGCTAATCCGGCTATCTGATTCCTGTAAATAAAACCAAGGACATAGCAGATGGGTCAGGTTGGAAATAATATGTAATCGTTATTAATGAATATTATCATAATTTAATTTCCATTTTGGATTCATAAAATATTATTGAATTTATTTGGTAGTCATCTCTGTCATCTGCTCTAAAATGATCTTATTACATGCGGCAGGTAATGAAGGTTCTGAAACAGTTCAGATCTTTGAAGTTCTCCCAGAGCTTTGATTATTCTATTATCTGAACCTGGAGAGAGGGAGGTGCAGAGTGACTCTGGAGGGCTGCAGAGATCCACAGCTCAGGAGGGAGGATGTGTTACAGATAAACCATCAGAGACATGAAAAGGTCTAAATCTAACCACCTGTTTCCAGGTAACTATCAGCTGATTGGTTCATCCGGGCCAATCATATACAGCTCCCTGGAGATGATGTCATCCTTCCGTGTCATTGGATCTGGCTGGAATGCCAGAGACGGTGGAGTGGTCCAGACCGGACCTGAGGCCTCAGGCCCACAGAAGCGTGTGGAGTGCATTAGCGTTACACGGTTCAGGAAGATGGACAGAACATGATGATGGAGACGTACATCAGAGGACGTCTCTGTCAGAAGGACTGAAAAATGGAGGCGTGTCTCTGAGGGATCCCTAGCGTGAAGCTTGGAGGGGATGGGAGGTTCAGGTGTTTCCAAACCTCAGCATAAAGCAGGGTTCTGCTGGTTGTTGGTGAGAAACTGCTCAAACTACTGCAGGTTCTGGTTGGTTTATTTGATTCTGGAGAATCTAATGGATCTGTTTGATGTTTCAGACCCAGACTTTGTTAAAATGGCGACAGCAAGGCGGTTCCTCAGAGAACCAGTCAACCCCAGAGGAAAGGCCATCAGAACTTGATTGGTCTGCAGGTCAGCAAGAACCATCTCCTCCTCCTTTATAAACCGATGGTTCTGTTTGGGTGTAATTATTTCTTTAATTTCAGGTCGGTTAACAGGCTGCTGCTCTGTTTACCTGCTGCTGTTTTCTTCTTCTTCTTCTTGGTTGGTTTCCTGTGTTACTTTGAAAGTTCCTAAAACAACAAGTAAGTCAGAAGATCAGAACTTCTGCTGTTCTTTAGTTTCTCTCTCCATCACATATTTAATTGATCCTAATTCTTCCTCCTCAGGTTCTGTCCTCTGCAGCGAATCTGTGTTCATGCGGGCAGAACTCTCTGCAGAAAAGATTCAAACCAGCAACAACCCTCCTGGAAAGATCTTCATCATCTTCCCTCAGTCTGATTCTGGTCAGTCCAGTTCTGTTCAGCCCCTCAGGAAGGAGCTAGACCAGAAAGTTCATGGTTCTTTATTTCTGGGAGGAAAACTGGGGCTGATTTTCTCCTTCCCTTACCTCATGGGTCTGCTTGGGCACAAACTGCTGGAGAGCTTTTTGACTGGAGCTCCTGTTCTGGATGGACTCAGCCTTCACGTACTGTTTGTCAAGAACGAGTTTATTTATCCTCTAATCTGATCTGGAATCATGTTTATCTTTAAGGTTTTCCACTCCGGTGTTTTTAAACTTCCTGTTTAGAACCGGGATTGGTGTTTAGACTCGACATTTAAAGGTAGCCTGTAAAGAACTTTAGAGGAGCAGGTCTGTAGATCGAACGCTTTACTGATGATAGAGATAACAGTACATTTACTTAGAAACACTAATAGTTTCTTAATATTTTATTATTAACAGTAGATATTTGAACGGTGAGGGGACTGGTAGAACTTGAATATAAGGAAGGTCTTCTGATAGAATGGCTTTTAAAACATAAAATAGAATAAGCTAAGCTTGTATTTAAAAATACAAAAATGATGTTAGTATTTAGAAAGACTAGAAGGTTTATGGAAATTTATTAGAAGAGATACGACACATAAGAACAATCCTCTCCTGGCTTAAATCACTTGTTTGGTTTTCACATGTTTTCTAGGAATATTTGATTAGCAATTGCAGTTTTTCAGACATTTATGACAAAGCTCTATAGTAATGCAGAGGTGTTATTGTTCAAACTGAACCTCATTAGGTGAATATTTAACATTAACTTCAGATCATTCCTCACCAGGTTGAAAGCGGAAATATTTTCCAAGCGAAGGAAGCGTTTAATGTGTCCAGTAGGAAAATGTAGATTTCATTAAACTGTAATATGTAAATCCTCCTCAGATCTTTATATTTCATTGTTAATCGTAATGTCTGTATTTTGGTTGATGTGGAAAAGTAAGAGCTACATTTGTCTCAGTAAAGCTAAGGAAAATCTCCTCACGCTGTTTTATCAACTGACTGTTAGAAACGCTACCAGTTCACTCTCCGGCATATTTGTTGTATTTTATCACTGTTTCATTAACTTTCTAGAAATGAATCATGTCTTTATTTTTATCTCTACCTCTCCTGGTTTTTTAGTGTTTCTGTTTTTTTTTTTTTTTCAGAAATGTTTAAACTTAATAAACAATGACAAAAAATGTCATGAGACAAAGTGTTGCGGAAAAAAAACTTCATTTCAATAATTTATTTACACAAACTCAATACTTTCTTTTATATGAATAAAATGAAAGATGGTTGGGTAATAATTTGTGTCTGACTCTTTCTGTGGTGTGAAGATGACTGAACACAGTGCTGCTTCAATGCATGTTGATGGAAAACAGTGGAAGGAAGAGAAAACTAAAGCAAACACTAAAGATTTCAGGAGATTTAGAATGTGGCAAATAGACGATATCTGGAGATACAGCATCAAGATCCTGAAGCGTTGAGGATTTGCTCTACAACTATTTTGTTCCTTCTGTAAAGAATCTCCAATATCATCAGTTTCACTGTGGTCACAAAAAAGACCTTTTTCTTCTTTTCAGATTAAATAAAATTCTTCATTTGATTCAAGGCACAGAATCCATGCTGCAGACACACAACCTCTGCAGCTTTTATACTTCTGGCTTTTCCCCTTTTGTACCTAATATTCTGGCCCACTCTAGCGGGGCTTTTAGGGAACAGACCACACAGTGAGCAGAAGTAGAAATCAGCTGTTTCCAACATGTTTTTTGAGGTGTCTGAAGCTCGATACCAACATCTCAAATTGTAGCTCCTCCCTCCTTTTCCTGTCTCCATGGAGTCGACCTTTAGAACTCCATCCAGGTAGGAAAGGAGCTGTGGACAACTGTGCTGAATCCAGACAGCCTTCAGCCGTATGGACGTCACTGCGCAGCTAACAGAGATGAATGATGCTGGTCACACTGGGACTACAGCCATCAGGAAAAGAACCACATAAACAAAGTTACCCAAGAAGCCTTTTGTTATGAAAGGACATTAGCATGTGTCACACAGAGTACAGGTGAGGAAATCATCTATTTTAGTTCAACTCCAGGAGGTTGGCTGTGTCTGTAGCTGCATCCTGCCATGCAAA
>JAGKQL010002507.1:16669-29918 GCA_018398635.1 Cyprinodon brontotheroides | reverse complement strand
TATATATATATAATAGCCATGGATGCAGATGAGATATTATCAAATGTTTTCTTTTACTTTTGTATCAAATACTTGAATCAGGAATTCATTTAACCGATTAATGATAACTAATTTATTCTAATTTGTTTGATGTGATTTCATGTAAGATCCTGAAAATGACTCAACTATTTGGGTGACAGTATTGAGTGTAGTTTATTTTATTTTATTTTGATCTGTTGTTGTTTTGAGGACTATTTCATATTTATGCTGCTCTCACACTTTGGTGTTTAATGCTTTACCGATAAATCAAATGTCTCTCTAATACGAGCAGAAAAAAGCAGAGGTTTGCATCTGCAGCCTGTATCTGTCCCTCTGTAATTAGCAGGAAGTAAACGTCTCCCATGCACCTGATGCCTTCACTGTCTGCTCTCCTGTAGGAAAACATCAGATCAGTTCCACTCCAGCTCTCAGAGGCTGTTGTTTGTTGCTGTGTAGCGAATTAACTCTCTGCTCCACATTGGCTCTGTTTCTCTATATCACTGTATGTGTTTGTATGTCTGTGTTTCTGGAGGGTCCACTGACCTTCAGGAATGCCTCACTGTCCAGCCACAGCCCCCATCTTTTCTTCTCTCATCTCCCAGTGCACGCCCCCTCCATCCAATAAAGCAGCTCAGTAGCCCATCGGGGGGCCTCTCCACTAATTAGGGTCACTAATTGGACGTCGGCCAGAGCAGAGACCCCTCCACACCTGCACGGTCATGTGACTTTCAAAGAGGTGCGTAGGGTGAAAGGTCATGCAGTCGGGTTGGTGTTGGTGGGGGTGTTGGATTAGTTGGACTTAGCAGTCGAGGGGAAAGGATGCGGGACCATGGAAGGCAACAAGACAATGAAAAGGGTAAAAACAGACCTAGCACTGCAGAGGCTCTCTAGAAACCTTCTAAACCAAAAGAAGAAAACAACAAACATTTGTGGACAGGAAGACACGTAAAGTAACACATGCTCGGTTAAAGGTTAATTGTCAGGTGACCTAAAGGGCTGAGAGCTCAGAGAAACCGCCCGCCTCTCTTAGCCTGCATGGACTAAGTGATGTCTCCCTGTTTTGACACGATTCACACAAGAGTTGAGCTTAAGCTCCCCCGAAAGCTTCACAGCTGCATTCCTGAGAACCAGATGGACCCATGCAGCCGGGCGGGAAGCAGGAGGAACTTTCCATTCCTCACTGCAAAAGAGTCCGAACGTGGAACTCAGGAAAATACAGTACTGAAAAAAAGTATGTCTGCTCTATAAACTTCTACACAACTGTCACATCACAACCAGATTTTGTTAGGATTTTATTAGGATTTTATATGATAGTAAGGCAGAACACATCACTGCAAAACAGATGCAAGTGGATTAAGAAATGTTCATTAAAAAGAATCTAAAACTCTGGGGGTTCTCTTTTTTTTAAACCCTTTTTCCTCTAACATCGCTAAATAAAATACCAGGAAATCAACTTTCTGTAGAAATCATCTAATGACTAAATAGAATCCATCTGTGTGTAACTTATTCTTATTATGAATCCAGCTGTTCAGTGAAGGACACAGAAGTTTGTTTGAGAACATTTGCGAGCAAACAGCATCATGAAGACCAAGGAACCCTGCAGACAGGTCAGAGAGGAGGTTGTTTACGGGTTTAAAGGAAAAGACAAAGTTTCATGCTTTTTATGTCCATCAGAGCACCTCTCAATCAGTTAAAAGTTGAAAATAGAAAGAGAATCGTGCAACCCCAAACATACAAAGACATGGCCATCCATCTAAACTACGTCAACACTGGAGGAGCAACAAAGATCCACAGCTAGCTCTTAATTTGCTCAAAGAAAATAATAAAAAACAACACACCAGCGATACAATATATGCCAAATGCTAGCAAAATGAACAAAAGTAAATTAAATATGATGATATAAATATATTTTTAAACCTCAAGGGTATGAAAAGGAACCAATAGAAAATGTAATTCCTGTTGTTTAAAAGAGTTTGGTTTGTCATCTAACCTCTTTTTTGGATATAATAAATTCAGTTCCTCATGCAATCCTTGCATTACAGATGGAACTGACTCAGTTGGCTTTATAACACCAATAATAGTATAGATAAACCCTTAAAAATGTAATTACGCTAAAACAATACTTTCTGATGCATTTTTGTTATCATATCTTTTTCTGACAATTTTGAAAGCTTCTTGATTAAAACCAAAAACTGTCAAGATCTTGGCGCTGAGAAACGGTTTGATTACTCATTTCACTCACCTGCTTAGCTCCATCCAGTTTTCATTACCACTCATCTGATCCACCCGCTCTAGTCTATGCTTAACCAGCCTACATCCAGTCATCTGTGCCAGATTATTTCGGCATTTGATGAGAGTTCTCTAGTGTTTGTGTTAGCAAGTGTTTTGTGATCCTGACCCGTTCTGCCTCTGGACCTCTGGACCTGCCTGTCCCTGTTCTGATCTGTTTGCCTGACCTGCCTTTGGAGTCCTGCTGGATTCTGTGTGTCTGTGAAACAAACCTGGAACTGGCTCCTGACACCGTCCTGGAATTCCATTCAGCGTCTATTTGGACCTCTGATCTCCTGGTTCTGACTACCGAGCATGTCTTCGCCCTCAAGATTATCCTGCCTTCCTTGGTCTGCTCTGTTCTGATCTCCTGCCTGTCCTCTGACCACTGATACATCAGAGTCTGGGATTCTCTAGGTGGCGCCCTCCGCACCATGTTGGCAGCCGACCGGCTGGAACCATGCTCATCCTCTGGGCTCGGACTGAACTATAAGAGCAGTGTCAGAAGGCTCAGAATGTAGGACCCAGAATTCAGGCAAGACAGAGAGTGATATATTTAAAAGGTGTTTATTCAATGTAGCATGTGGCTGCTTGTCTGCTGCAGCGGGCTCACTGGAAACTCTAAAGAAGTGGAGGCTCAGGTCAGTGACTTCAGAACTCAAATGAGGAACGACAATGAGCATGGAAGCCACCAACCTGGCAAAGTTCATTCTATGCCCAGAAGAAGGAGTGTTGTCCAGAGGAGCGGAACTTCATTATTCGTTATTGAGCCGAGGCCAGAGATCCAGTAGGGAAGAGCAGCTGGGTCTTGCAGCAGCCAGTGCATGGAGAGGACCCAGAGGGATAATCCAAGCCATGGTCAGAAAACAGGTCCAAGATCGTCAACAAACAGAAACCAGGTACCAGACCGCAAACGCAGGCAAAACATGGGCGGCCAAAACTCAGAAGTCCGGGGCAGAAACATGTCAGAAACAGGCAGAACAGAATACAAATGGGAACGATAGAATTAGTCTTGTCAGGAGCTTGAATAATCTGGCAACAATGGCTGGTAACTGCAGGTATAAATAGCAGCAGGAACAGGTGGATCTAATAAGAGATAATGAATGCAGGGCGGGGCAAAGCAGACAAGAGAAAAAGGATCATGACAACCAATTAGTAATTCACACGTTAATACTGGTCACTAACCTGGGTTTTCACCCTGCATAGGTTACTGCTTTAGACACGGACGCTGTTCACTGCAGTGCCGTCTTAAATAAACATTTTGTTTAAGGAAAAGTCCAGTCACATTTAAAATACAAACTTCTTAAAGTACTTTAAGTATGAAATTATTACATACTGTTAAATAAATGATAAGTGTCTTTAATCAAGAGTAATTTTATTTGAATGTGCTTTACCGGAGGCACCCATGTTTTCAGAGAACATTACTGCCACCTACTGGTTAGTGACTTCATTGTGCGGTATTGGTTGTTAAGCGTAGTCCCAATGCTGTATTTGGTGTTTGTCAAAACGCGTTATTATCCATGATGGCGACAACCAGATGGCGACAACCAATTACGTTTTTTTTCTCTGGCCAGAAGTTCGATGGCAAATCCTCCCTTTTCAAGCTGAAAATGCAACAACAAAACCGTAGTGGATCGTGAATTAGAAAGGTAAAATAACTAATTATTTTTCACTTTTACTCTATGTATTACAACATCCAACTGCCATGCACGTGGGTATTTTCAGTTTAGCTATGGCTCTCATGAATTTTAATGGTGAAGTCCTGTCGAAATCTTAAATAATTGTTGATTGCAGTTGTGTCTAGTAGTTCCTATTAATTTTGCTTGTAAAGCCCGCTGCAAGATGTCAGGAGTGAGGTGTTACTATATTTGGGCAAAATTACCATTCCAGAACTCAGTGATCACATTGAAAAATAATGTTTTTATTTTTGACTGATTAACTCTTAATTCATTAAATCACCGCAAACGTAGTAGTTTTAGTTATAAATAATGACCCATTGGTTATTCCTTGCTGACTGGACTTTACCTTTAAACTCAACCGCCTCTTTGCCTTTTGTTCTGAGCGTGACAAAAACGGAAAAAACATTATTGCAAAGTAGTGTTTTAAAAACATACAAGGAATTTGCACGGTAGTTATTAAAAAAATAGAACAACAATGTGTAATTGGATTAAAGTATAAAAAATGCTTAGATTTTCATAATTTTCTTTTTTGATTATGGGGTGAGTGTCATTGGGGGACTTGGGGTTGTTAATGAGGCTAACTGCAGACGGTAAGAACCTGTCTTTGTGGTAGGAGGTTTAGGTACTGATGGATTGCAGCCTTCTGCTGGAGGGAGCAAGGGTGGGAGGGGGTCAGCTGCAATCTTTTTCTGCTCACCTCTGAAGGTTTACAGTTTTAGAAGAGAAAGAATGATGAATTTTGCATCCAAACATAAAAGTATTTCCTCTTCAGTCCCTTCTGCAAACATGGAAATCAAGGCCTGCGGCAATATGAAGTCTGACATAGCAGGCATTCATGAACAAGAATTGAAGGTGAGCTGTCATATTTTGTGTATTTTGCAGGATTGTAAAACACAAACACTCAGCCCCACACACTGCCCATCACTGCCGTCCAAATCTTTTTCCTATTTCATTCTAACCTGTCCAACCTTTCACAGCACTAAATAAATCGCCTCCTTCATGCAAAGAGGTGCAGCCGGTTGCTTGGAAAGCTGAGATAGCGCATTTAGTTTGGCCTTTTTATAATGATGAAATCTAAACCATGTTGTAAGAGGAAGGGAGCCCCAAGTGTTCTTCTGCAAATGAGTGTGGCCATGTTGCCCAAATCTCTTTTTTTCAGTTCCTAAATCCTTTCATTCAAACTCACTGCCCTGTTTATAGAGGATTCAAGGTTGCTTCTTTTGTTTGTGCAACCAAGTACATGAGCGGCCGATACTTTCAATCACCTCCTCTCCTCTGCCTTTACACCTCTGAACGTTTTATTCAGGTAAATGATGCGTAGAAGCCTCAGCCCGAACACATTCCTACCTTGTTGTGAATCTTGGTAAAAGTCATTGGACCGAGCTCCGCGGTGTCTGTATAGATTTGAGTGTGGGTATAAAGCTACAGTCGGGAAGGCGGCATTTCTGTGCTCATCTGGCTTGATTAGGTCATTGTTATTTTCAGAAAGTGATCACAACTCAAGGACACAAGATGACAGAGCGATTTGTTTCCAAGAGCACAATAAACAAGGTCTCCACAGCACCCATTTGTCTGTTAACCACTGCCAACCTTGAAAGAAAGACAAAAAAGCTAGTTTTCTTTAACGCAAAGTAATTGCTTCCACTTTTTCTTTTTTACCTTCAGCCATACAACTAACGACTGTAAAACACGGAGTGCTTCCCTTCATAATGAATGCAAGGTTCTTTTTTTCGGGTGGGGGGCGGAAAGCAACATGTACGTCTTTGTCATTAGAAAATGAAGACTCCCTGAGCTGGAAAAGCAGTGACGGTAAACTGATAGAGGCTAATTAGATACCCAGGGACTTTAAGGAGGAGCAAGTTATTCAGGATTCGAGGACATAAAGGTGGCTTTTGAAAATAACTTGTGTAATTTGCAAACTATGGTCAAAATGCCGCAGCTATTTTCAAAGAAAGATCGGAACAAGGACAAAGAATAAGAATCTATTCAAGACAAAGCTGTTGGAGAGTGTGTTGGAGTCTTAATGTCAGGGAGCCTCTCACTGAAAGCCTGGGGACATGGATTTAATGTTAATGCAGTTTAATGACAATATGACTGTCAGATTACAGTCATCATATATCTTATATTTCAACAGACTTCTAGTGCAATAAAAAAGACACTTGTTACAGATTTCCTATTTTCTTCTGTGTGTTTTTGTCACTTTTAAATATTTCCGATTAGCAAAAAATGGAATGCTTATGAGGGGCATTTTGTGTTTTATTTTTAAAGTATTTAGACTAAAACTGGTATGAAGCTAATTAGTTTCATACATCCGTAAAGGAAAGTTAAAACTGTTTTATTTCAGAATTTATGACTAATAATTAGTAAAATACTTTCTGGCCTTAATCTCACTTACAAATACTAATAAATAAATTCTCATTAGACTACTGAAAAAAGAAAAATTGGTTTTAATCCTAAATTAAAATACTAAATCACAGCTGATGCTCAGAAAGATCCCATATCTACTTGCAATTTTTTACTTTAAAAATGACTTTCCAACTTCTACTGTAGCTATTAGTACTTGTTAAGAAAAATGTTCTTATGGTATTTAAAAAAGTAAATACCATAAGAACACCAAATACCTCAATAATAATAAAGAAATTGTTTAAAGTATAAAGTAGTACTGCCGTGCAGCAAGGATCTTGGTTTGATTCCCAACCCGGGGTGACCTGTCATCTGTGTCCCCTGCCTATAGACTGCTCGAGGGAGGCACCAGGCCCACAGTGACCCTGACAGAGTAAGTGGGAGAAAATAATGATTGCTTAGTTTTATTAATTTAAAAGCAGTTTTTTTATATATATATTTATCAGCACAATTAGTGCAGTTAGCATGGCTGACTCGAACAGCATTCTCAGTATATAAAGATAACTGTAAATCTCCTTTTTTTAAATATTCGTTCCCCAAAACACACACACTTAATAGGTCTTACTTCAGTATTCAGTTTAATATCGACCTTTTTATAAAGGGGAGACATAAAATGGAGATAAGCAGTGGAATTAGTAAAGGAATGATAGAAAACACCTTTTAACAACCCAATAAAAAATCTGATCTCATTATGTTGTGGCTGTTATGGTTCTGTTTTGGTTCCTTACTGCCTTCCATATTATGTTGTTTCTGTTGTGAATGGTTTACCATAGTTAGGGTGGTGTGCTTATAGTTATTTTCTTCTTAGCTTTTTGTTTATATTATCTACTCACCAACTCTGTTTCGTTGAATTAGTCTTGTTTGCATGTCTGTTTCTCTCTGCCACTTTATCTAAATCCTGGGTTTTGTATGTTGAGCTTAACAAATGTTCTGATTGATTTATTAGCAGCCGTATCACACCCAGTGGCGCCGTATTATTTCAGGAGCCTCCAGACAAGTTGAAAAGAGGCTGCAGGTATTTCACACTCTATTTAATGATTTCGTGGAAAAAATGCCAGTTTGATAAGATTTCCTTTATTTTCACTAATTTCATTGAATAGATTTATTTGCTATGGTCATTAACTAAATCCCAAATTCTCAGTGACTCCTGTTCACAGATAACCACTATAAATTTCACTGGCATCTTTTAGGGATTTATTAGCCAAATATTTGAGTGATTCTGTAGCCTGACATTTAAAAATGCAATCCAAGGACTGCCTTCAGCTGTTATTCAGGAAGCAAATGTGAGACAATTAGAGAAAAAAATGGCCTAGATTACTGTAAATGTAACAACAGAACCCCTGATTGTTTGCATGATTATATCCTGTGGTAGGGAAAAACAGTCTGTCTTTATCTTAAAAAAAATTCCTCCCAATAAGCTACTCCTGAGAAAACTCATGGTCTTGGCTGAAAATATATTCATATAGCACCAATTAACAAAACATCTCATCTCAAGGCGCTTTAAAGAGATCTAATCAGATCACATAAATACATTGGTTAAAAGTTTCCTAAGGAAAACCCAGCTGATTGCATCCAGTCACTCGCATTGCAGGATTTCTGGATGAGCATTTAGCAAGTAGAAGTTCACTTATATTTTCTCATTGACAGCAATGCCTTATATGGAGCATGCATGCAGAAACAGTGGAAAGGAAACCTCCAGCAGAGGCAGGCTCAGTGAGAGCGGCCATCTGGGGCTTAAGAAGATATAAGCTGGCATAGAAAAAGAACATAGAAGTACTGATTTATAAATACTTTCTTAGTTAGAAAAGGTAATGGTGAACTAGCTCCATGAGTAGGTCTGCCTGGGAAAGAAACAGTTAACCAGATGAGTTGGAGCCAGTATTAATGCCAAAAATGGTAAAAGACATTACACGCTGTATATATATACAAAAAAAAAAAAGTAATCAAGTCTTGATTTAAATATTTTGTACCTGTAAAGGTAATACATAACAGATTTTATGTTCAATTTAAGCAGTATTGCAGATCTAACTTTAACAGATTTACGTGAGATAGAACAAAGTAAACCTTACATTTCCTGACCCTAATCTGTCTGCAGGCTTAATGGGTTAATCAGACAATGACATGAGCAGTCATAAAGACTAATTTAATTTTTTGAACAATTAAAAAAAATTGTGTAACTTTTTACATATTGGGTAAAGAAAGAATATAATTTAAATAACTTCACTTTTCACATTTTTGTTATTTTTTTTCCCTTCTCTAAGGAAAGCACATTTATAACTAATTTACTGTTAAAAGCAACAGGTCATCTCCTTATCCTTATCAAAATAACCAGAGTAAAATCATACAAGTGAAAGGTACTTGAATGTTAAAGCAATAAAAAATTTTTTTCCTTGATAAACAGAAAGTAATTTTAAGATTTAATATTTTAAAAGTGTGAAATATGTGAAAATTGCATCAAATGAACATTGTCATATATTCTTAACATTTTATTGCAAAAGTATTTTCCACAAAAAATAGAAAGTTAAGACTTTTAATACTAAATGAATACAATAAAAACAGCAACAAGCCCCATCCACTGACACCCATAATGTACAAATTATAGATAAAATAGCTGAGATTTTTCTTTACTAAAAAGCACATCTGGGAAATCTTTGATGTCAGGGAATATTTGATAGGAAAACATAAAATGCCTTTGAGGAGAAACCTGCACAAATCTATGATCAGAACAACGGCTAAAGAGCTGAAAACAAACGACTTTGATTTGGATTATTGGTTAACTTCTTCTAGTGAGCAAGACTGTAGGAAGTTGGACAAAAAATGTTCTCAGACTCTTTTAAAGCTCCGTTTTCACAGCTACAGTAATTACTGAGGGAGATGGATTTGCATAGTTAAAAATCCTGGACTGATACTTGGTTTGGGAGCTAAATAGGATCTTTATACATATTCCATGGTGAAATTTCTGTGCTCAATGAGAAATTAATTTTAATAATGACTTTTAAAGCATCTTGGTCACTGTTTAGCACTAAAATTTTAATTATACGACGCAGCATTATACGATACAACATTGTCAGCTGTAAAGAGAATTTAAGGTGGTTATCCAGGCGTTATCTTTTTATTTAGATGTTCTGCAGAAGTTCAAATCTCTTATGCTGCTCATTAAGCCATGACAGTGAACCAGTTCAGACAAAAGCAGGAACGTCCAAATAAGCGGAACCTAGCAGCAACTTAAGCACAGGTATTTTATGCTTTCACAGTCCCTGATGTAAAGCTGATGTAACCCCTTAAAATAAGCTGTTATTGGATTTTGATTTAACTGGCGGTTTTAGCTCTAAAGTGGCCCCTGCATCGTTCTTAAACTACTTCAATTGGATCATCTAAACGGGCCTTTCTTGATCCTCTGGATCTCCAGGGTCACAGTGGCTTGCCCTCATTAGGAACAGAGGGTCTCGACCCAGTCCGTCAACTTATTTGTGTCCTCCCTATTAAAGCCAATACGACCACACATGAGCCAAAGTTCCTACCCAGACTGTAACCTATAACCTCAGGACCTCATTTTGGGTCTTTGTCTCCATTCACACCTCATTCACACAAGCTGCTGAAATCCGTTAGTTTGTGAAAAGGCGAAAAGACCCGAATGAACAGGAGACATCATTTCCTCATCCTGTCGCTGCAGTGAACTCAGAACACCCACAAACACACAGGGGAAACCCAAGGCCCCCATCTTGCAGGGATCACACAGTGCTTTTTGCCAGTCTGGACTGAAAGCAGAGGGAGCTGGGTAGAGACAGTACAGACTGGGTTTATTGGGAGAGAAGGAAGTGGAGGGAGAGGAGGTGGGAAAGAGAGAGGAGGGGAGGCAGGGGCTGCTTTTCAACGGACGTGTGAACAAAAGCCTGGTCAAACTGTCGGGCCCGCAGCCCAGGGTGTTTACTGCTCTTGTATCTATGACCAACAAATCAAGGATTGCCCCCCTGCACCTCCACTAACGCCACAGCTCTCCGCCACTCCCCCCTGCACCCCGCTGCCCCTTTTCCCTTGAGCTGCCAGCCCGACTTCATTGGGAACAGCAAATTAAGGAACCATCCATCTGGGTGTGATCACCAATTACGGAGGGAAACTGTCAGCACGCATTAGGGCCTGCAGGGAAGGCGGGCGTGCTGGTCGGCTTAAAAAAAAAAACAAAAAAAAAAAAACAAGAGAGCGGGAGTTACTGAGTGATAAATTGATTTAATTTGATCAAGAAATGATTCAATCACTCTTATATTATATAATATTGTCTACTTTTGTCTTTCAAGTTAATGTCTTTTAAAAGAAAAGTTAATAAATAAAGTTGTTTACCATTATATATACAGGTCAAAATGTTTGTGAAACACTTTATATCAACTTAAGATGTTTTTTTTTTTTTTTTTATGTGAATTTAAGATAAAAAAATAACTTAAAACAGCTCATTGCCGGCCCCCTTTTGTTGGTGCTCACTGGCACAGGCGGTGATTCCCTGTAACACTTCTCCTCCGGCCAGCTTTCTCCCAACACAATGGGGCCGTCATTAACTTTTTGCTCCATCGGAATGCTGAAAGACCTTGACGACCGAACACCCAATTTTCCTCCCCTCCCTCCTCTGTGCATCCCGATTTTTCTCTTTGCTCACTGTGTTTCCAGTCCCCCTCATTTGTGAGGGCCAGGTGTGTGCAAACTCGCAGTGCCGGAGGGAGGGGGGCTGAGGCTGAGACAGGGAGGGGTATGCAGCATACAAAGGGAATATTCAGTTAAACTACTGCGGCAACTCTCTGAACTTCTGTGTTGTAAAATTAATTTGTGAAGACCTTCAGATGGTGCCACATGATAACCTTGAAGTGAATGAGATGATCGACAGTGAAAACATCCTCTAATCTAAGAATTGAATGCTTTCCTCCTCTAACTTCTTTGGAAAGCTGTTGCAAATTTTCTTAAACATTTCGAGAGGTTCTATTTAACAATTAAAAGCAGATTTTATCTCCCACTCACCAAATCACTTACTATGTTCCTTAAAGGTATAGTGGAGGATGTTTTTTCCCCCCGGTGGATAATCTAAATAAGTGGTCCTCCTAATTGTCAATCATACTAGTGATATGTTTACGTAAGGCCGCCCTACGTGCTTATCCCCATTTTCATTTAATGGTGGGGAGTCTAACAGTGGAAAAGTTGCAAATCTTTTTTTGGAAAGTAAGCTTGTATGAGCGCTGCAAACAGCAACTTTTAAACAGAGTGTGCACTTGGAGAAAAGGCACATGTGCACGCTCTCACATGCATTTTAATAGGCGTTCCCTTTCTGGAGCGAGTACAGGGATGTATTTTTTTTGCATTGCATTTTTTTTTATAAAAAGGTCTTTTCAAAATTTTGCATTATAGCTTTTAGTACAAGGCCTTGTTTTGCAACAATATGTTTGCTATAGCCCCAAATAACTGTTAGAATATGCTAAAATGAGTTATTGACAAAGTTAGAAATTCTAATCAACATGATACACCTGTTTGTATTTTTTACTGATTAGACTCACCTGATATCAGGAAATCCCTGTTGTATTTAGGTCTGTCTTATCTGATCCCTTATTGCCAGGTCCTGTTCTCGATTCATTGGTGTCATCTTAATGGCCGTCATCATTTATTGCCAGTAAGTTATCGTTTTGATTAAACTTTATATCCCTTATTGTGCAACTGCTGATTTCGTGTTGCAACTACCAACCATGACATAACCAAGTCAGGGAGCTGCCTGATTGTCAGAAAGTAATAGCTATTACCTTCAGGTCTGTCAGTTATTGTTTAATAGAAACATGCCAAATTATGTGTGGTATCATTATAACATCAGCATTATATTAATAGGTAGATTTGTTCAGTGGCATCCTAAAATTGTAAGAATTGCATACATAAAAAGAATAAGCACAAGCTCTTCCATACAAAAAACATTATTTACTAACAGGGCTTCAACCTTCATGTTCATTACTTTAGCTTTGAATTTGATAGTAGCATTCAACTAAACTACTTAGTAATCAAGAGAAAAAAAAATACGAAAAGCCTAAAAGCCTAAAAACTGAAAACAATAACTAATAAAACAATACAAGTACCAATGTTTGTTTATAGGAATTCAAAACTTCGCTCTAAAAGCTGACAAAAAAAAAGAAAATAAGAAGATGCTTAAAAGGGACAAGTAGATAATTTGAAGCAGAAGGAAAAATAAAACATGAATTTCTTAGAATTGTTTTTATGAAATAATTTTAAACACTTATTAATCATTATTAAGGCCGGGACACTTGAAACTCCCCCCAAAAAGCTGTTACACTACTTGTGTACAGCGTATGTGTCAGACTCAAGGCACATAGGCTGGATCTGGCCTGCCAGAGAGATGTTATTAGGCCATCAACATCCAAATATGAAATATCTTGTCTTAAAATAGATGCAGATGTTGAGTTTGTATACAAAGAGGCAAAAAACACCTCCTCCTCAAAGCTGATTTTACAACACTGCTTCTTATATTTACTCTCTTTTTATTTTCATTATTGTGAAGCATATCACAAAAAATCTTGAAAAGCACTATACATGTATACAAAAACCATCAGAGGTTGGCAGTGATTAATTACATTTACTCCCCTACATTAATGTGAGTTAATGTAAGGGAGTAAAAAGAAAATACTTTTTGGAGTACTTGTATTTCACCGTACTTTTTAGCTTTACTCAACTAATACTCTGCTGAGAGTATTGCTACTTTTAGTTGAGCAAAATGTCTGGTTTCACCATGAGTATTTGGAGTTATTCGAATATCAGGTAAAATACAGAATACAATAGACCTATCTTTCCTAACATGTTTGCATTATCTACTGTAAAGTAGTGTTTATTAAGTTTATATTGGA
>JAGKQL010002506.1:0-33681 GCA_018398635.1 Cyprinodon brontotheroides | reverse complement strand
TGATTGACCCTGCTAAGAAGGGATTCTATTACTGGTGTTTGGTTGGTGCTGCTGTCAGATTCTGGAGTGGTTAAACACTAATCCAGGTGGTGCTGACATAAAATGCGTACGGCTAGGTTACACGGCCCTTGTAACTCCACTCCTGTATTTCTGTGTGTCACCAGGGAGATTGGAAACAGATAGGAGATGGACAGGATTAGTTGGTTCTTAGGGTGACGGAGGGGGAATTAGGGAGAAGCAGGCTGCTGATCATTAATTGTAAGCAGACAGAGAGAGGCAGACAGCAGGTATAAAAGCCAAAATGTCAGTCATGTTGTTTGCTGAACACTGAAATCTGATCTCTTCTCTAAACTTCCCTGGCTTCAGGCTTAAATGGTATCAGATAATAAGTTTGCCCCTTTTTATTGCATTAATTCGATCAGACTTAATTAAATAACTATTTCTTATTAATTATAACTGCATCATTTAAACGTAAAGGAGGTGGTCTGTGTGTTTATACTGTGCCTTATGTGTTCATATCTCTAGTCCTCTCAGAGTTGGTTTACAGTAGCTAGTTTATTAATAGCTTTAAACCATGTTGTATTCTGCTGAGCAGTTTGGCTTGACTATGTCAGCTCTCACAGCCTGTAATAAATAAAACGTCATAGCACAGAAGGCCTGATGGTGGTTTGAACAACCTCCTCAGAAAGACTCCGCTCTCTTCTACATTTCTCCTGGAGGCATGTCTCGTGATGCGTATTTAGCCATGGCTGAGTAAATAATGAACTCTGTCAGGAGTCCAATTGTGAGTTTGTTCTCCCTTTCTCTGGAAAACAGGAAATTATTTTAGGGTGTTGCATACCAGCCAAGTATTTTCCCATCAATCAGCCAGCATTCGCAGATGCTGTTTTCATTTAAATAACCTGGTCCATCGTGGCCATCGTTTCCCCAAAATATTTACTGAAAATCCATCTGTTTATTTGCAGATACACTGATGATTTTTTTTATTTAGTTGTTACTGTTGAAATAATGCCACCTTTTTTTTTTGTCTTTTAACAATTGCAGTAAAAAGAGGCTTTCCTTTTCCTTCTTTGCTGTAACACTGGTCATACAACTGTAGTTGTGTACTAATTTACACAGTTCTTGGGATAACAACACAGCTTTTAATGTGACTTTAATTTTGACATTTGATTAAAAAAATATGTCACTGTAAACTGAATCAGTATAGAATTTAGTCCACTATTTCATCCTTTTGTTTGTTTTAATATTTCCTTAGGTTTGATATTTTCTCATTTCTTAGTTTTTCATTGGTTATCTGGTTGCTTTTAATGCCTATTTGCATGTCATTTATTAGTTTGTTTTAGCAAATATGTTGCTACCGCATGTGACAAAACAGTACAAAGTAGCATGAATGTGAAGTTTAATGAAAATTGTAAAATTTTTTATGATTTTCAATTTTTTCTCTCTCTTCATTTAATCTACGATAAATAAAATCTCATGCATTTAGAACTCACTTAATTGCATTTAGAACTCACTTAATTAGTAAATTGAGACAACCTGATCACTATAAATCTATCTTTTGAAGGCTTAAGGTCTGAGACTAAGGAGCACAGCAGACAAGTCAGGGATAAAGTTGAGAAGAATTTTAAAGCAGAGCTACACTGAAAAAAATGTAAACCTAAATAAGTAATATTTTCTTAAAATAAGTGCATTTTTGCTTGAACTGAGGACGTAAGTTAGACTCTTTACCAATGAAACAAGACAATTTACATTTAAAATAAGAAAAAAATAATTGCATTGTCGTATTTCAAGTACATGTTTTGTAAATATCTTATTTTAAGATTAAAAATCCTCATTCCATTGGCAGATCATCTTATTTTCCTACTCAAATTAAAGGTAAATATAGTTAATTTCTAGATTGTTTTTGAAGTGTAGGTCATTGGATAATGTACCAAAGTGCAAGCCCATCAGAACATGGCTGTCCCTCATAAAGCAGGAGAGCTTTAATCAGAAAAGCAGCCATTCTAGATCAAAAGGAGATGACATATTCCACAGCTCAGGTGGGGAAATCTTTTGAAAGAATAGATACTACTTATGCATCCCATAAAGCTTCGTTTTATTGAGAAGAGGCTTAAAAAAATAATCCAAAATCCTGTTTGCATTTATTTATTTATTTATTTTATCAATGTAGGAGACGTATTAAAAAATATAGAAGAAGATGCTTCAATAAAATTAGATCAAAACTGAACAGTTTTAACAAAACTAATAAAGATCAACTTGATTAACCCATCTCCATGCTGAGATATAGTAGTGGCAGTATCATGCTGTGGAGATGTTTCCCCTTAGAAAATGGTACTGTTCAAAGTTGTTAGTATAGTTGTAATATGACAAATAGAAAAAATGTTAAGACGTATGTATTATATTGCATGGAACTAGAGGAAGGACTGAACATGAATAAGAAAATCAACAAATGTCTCCTAAAGAGCTTTAATCAATCTAAAAAAAACAATAAAAAAGGGTTAAATATTCACTCATGATCAATCAGCAGATTTTGAAAAGCAAGGTAAATAAATACCATAAATCCACCATGACAGTACAACATTAAAGTTCCTGGACAGTATAGGAGTCCAGCGTTGAGAGTTCATTCCATCAGTTTAAAAGAGTAGCCACTGTTATGGTAGAACAGTTGCGTGTGTTATGCTGCTGGGTTAAACAGACGTGGAAGTGCTGTCCATCTGTGTCAGATTGCATCTGCACCAGTGAATAAGTGGCATTGTTTATGACATGAGACAGACATATGACTGCTGACAAGTGAATCCGCTCTGTGACAGTAACTGGGGCTTCTGGAAGGCTGACTGTGTAAGATATTAGGTTTGTGAGTCATCTTGCTCCACAACGATGCCTTTGTTTATCAGGTTGTTAAGTTTCTCATATCCTGCCTGCATTTCTGATTATAATTGTGTCATTTTGTAATTTCCTGTGTTGATTTTCAACAAACCAACAGCATTGGCGCTTAAATAAAGATCTCTAAATAACACAGAATAAATAGAAAAGTTACTTCATTTATTATTCCCAGTGTCACTCATGTCTCGACCATTATCTGTTTTTCTTTACCCAGCATCTGAGCAATGCGGTGGCTATTTAGATGCCAGCGATGCCGGCTACATTACCACCCCTGGCTACCCGCAGGAGTATCCCCCTCACCAGAACTGCCACTGGGTCATCACAGCCCCGGAGCCATCGCAGCGCATAGTCCTTAACTTCAACCCACACTTTGAAATGGAGAAGCTGGACTGCAGGTGAGCAACAACAACAAAACACAGAAATGATCTTAATGGCTGGCAGACAAAGGATCTATTGAGAGAAAGCTTGAGAAAAATGGTTTAAATGGTGGGAGGTTTTTAAAGCTACTGTGATTCTGAGTTTCTCCAACTTGTTCTTTCTGCCTGGAGCTTTTGGTCTCGCCTATTTCAGAGTGAGAGTTAGTGGTGAACTTCAGCCCACTCTCCTTCTGTTTCTCTGGCTTTCACTCTGCCATAATAATCACTTTGGGACCTCCCTCCATCCCCTGTCTCTAATTATCAAAGTCTAATTACGACACTTTCACTGAGCCAGAAAGCTTTTTCACACTTTGACTGTATTAAAACAGATTACAGGAAATGATTTTCATCACGTTTCTGGGCTGTTTGGCTTTGGTTGCACATCGAGGTATCAAACACGCAGCAAAAAAGTCTAAAACTTAGAATATATTTATGAAAAATTTTATTGTTGGATTAGAGTTCTATAAAGTAATCAGAGATGTGTTCTTTCAGACATTTATGTGTAAAATAACAACACATACTCAATAACTATATCATGTTCTCTATAAAAAGAGTGAAAAACTCAGTTGGGTTTATCCAGCTAATTTTTACGCTACTTGAGAGCTGTGGGACATGAAGTTGTGTGAAACATTCACCATATGTGGCTGAGATGCAAGAGTGGCCGACCGTCAATGAGCCTCCTGCTATGAGAAATAGCCCTTAATGTAACGGAGAAAAAGTAGTTCCGGTATGGTACGGGGACTTAAGTAATCAAAAGGTAGAAAAACTATGTATTTGTTTTGTTAAATGGTAAAAGTCCTGTACTTATATAGCACTTTTTCAAGTCAGGAGATTTTGACCAAAGCAAGAAACTACATTCAGTCATTCATGCACAAACTGATGGTGGAAAAAAACATTTTAGCCACAGCTGCTCTGGGGCTCACTGACAGAAGCATGGCTGCCGTACACTGGCGCCACCCTGGCCCTCTGACCACCATCAGTAGGCAATGCAGGGGGGGTGTTTTTCCGAAGGACACAACAACACTAATAGACGGAGCCGGTGCAGGGTAAACTCCTGCACCTGATGCCACTGTCGTCCCTCTAGTTAGACTAGTTCAACATTTTTTTTAAATCTCAGAACAATTTCAGAACATGATGTCAGTTAGGACTATTTCTTGCCTGCTATCGCTCTGTCCTGTAGATGTAAAATACAGTTCCTGCTAACAGAATCAAACTAAACAGCTTATCAACCGTTGGTGGACGGATCCACTACGGACAATAGTGGGAAAGTGAGAAGGTGTTCTGGAATTCCGGAGCAGCAGGAAAGAACGCGATCTTACCTTTCCTCTGTTGTCCGTAGTGCAAATTGCTTTTGCTGGCCAGACATATTTCAAGGTTAGCAAAAAGAGACGAGGGGCAGCAGTTTGCAGGTGCTAGTTCAGAAGGAGACCAGAGGAAAACATGTGGTAGTTTGGAGAAGCCTGCCAAGCAGACAGCGAGCCAGAGCTGGGTTGAGGGTCTGTGGTGGACCCGTGTCTCCTCTGGAGGTAGGACCACAAAACAGTCCTTCTACAGATAAATTAAACCTTCCTTTTTAAAAAGCCAACCACAAACCATTAAGAGCATTCTCTACTTCATCCTTTGTCAATGTTGTTTTTTTCTATCTTATATTCTGACTTTAAAAATGGTCTTGTCTACTATCTTATAACAAGTGTCACAAACCTGAGCAGGTGTTCTTATATAATATATAAACAATATATAAAATATATAAAAATATATAAAAAATCACAAATAATGGTCTAATTGTTTACTTTCATAAACAGCTTTTAGGTGTTCGGCCTGTTGATTAGCTGCTTAGTTTATTTCCTTTTACATGAACTGTCGTCTACATCTATGCAGCAGAGTGATAACACCCAAAAAATAGTCGTTAATATTATCAAGGTCTGATGTTGTTTTGGGATGTTTTAAAATTGTTGAAATAGTCCAACAAACAACTCTTTTTCTCTGGCATGTTGGCACGGTGGCAAGTTCATGTCCAATTACCGGAACTATCCCTTTAAGTGTTGCATTAATGAAACAACAACAAAAACAAAATACTCCACTATACACTGCTTAATCTAAAATGATGCTGGGCATAAATAAAAAAATATTTTTTATTAATAAAACTTACCCTAAATCTACATTTTAAAGATACATTATAATGACGTATAGGTTCATATGAGTAGTTTGCTTTCTAGTGTTGGAAATTCCTATGAATTTATGTTAGATTAGTTGTGTTTGTTGGAATTAGCATGCTAACATTAGCATTAGCAGGGTTAGTAAGTTCACCAGGCAGAACACTATAATTATTTTGACTCTGCTCCGCTCTGTTGGCTTTTGTCTTTATCTTTTGGCTAATATTTGTTGTACTGTATAATAATGTCCATTTTTCATTACAGAAAATATTTGTTTAAATTTAATATTAATAATGGACATAAGGTATCACCATACTAATGTTGTTGTATATTTCTTCTATTTCTCAAATTTGCACTTAAAATCCAAGTCATTCTTACCTCCTTAAAGTAAATCTGAGGTAACTCAGGATCTAAGTGGAATCACTATTCTGACTTTGAGTCATATGTTCCAAATTTAAGCCAATTCTTGTTGGGTTTATTAATAAACAAAAGTTAGCAGAGTTTGTTACACAGATCAGGATGTACTAGGACCTCTGGGTAGTACATTCTGCACATAAGTTTTACTGCACTACTGCAAACGTCCAGTTCAGCAAGCAAAGAAGAAATTGCCTTGGACATTTTAAGCACTGACACAAATTTGCTGAATCACTACATAATGGACTAAGGGTGGACAAATCAAGGACAGCTGTTGACATTTACGAGATATCTGCAGAACTAAAACAGAAAATAAGACCCTGAAACAATGACTTGTGAAGTCTTAAGTATCTAAATCCTGCAAGTTCTTATCTCTGTGGCAGCCACAAATGAGTGATTGCTAAACATACACAGTAGAAAAAGACCTTTGGTAAACTTTATGAGTAAAAAGCTGCAGATTAAATTGTTCTGTCCCAGACAGCAACAGAGACAAATACAGAAATACACATAGTAGAGCATACACTTTCCAGCCTCAGTTTCAGTGGTTTCTCAACCCATTTATTAACATTTCAGCAGTATCAATTATAGATAGGTGAATTCTTCCTTCTCAGAAGCACCAAAATCATTCAGACATTTCTTTCCTGGGATTGAAGCATCAATATTTTACAGGCTGCCTGTTTGTTAACAGGCAGAGAAGTAGAAAATGCCCACTGTGCTTTGTTCTGCTTTGCTTTCCCACAGAGCTGTGAAAATGAAAAACATACTTCTCTCTTTGTCCCTGGGCTCTAGGTATTTCTCCAGTTATACTCACTGTCCAAATTATTCGGGGTTTTTGTCCATTTTTCTTTCTGGTGTTTTCTCTCTATATTTTTCCTCACTGCCTTTTTTCTCACACCCTTAACTTTACTTGTGTCCCACTCCTCTTAGATCCATTTAAGTTTGAGCCATTTCGCAGGAGAATAAAATGCTGTTGTAATAAGCAATAGCATGGTTGGATTTTTTAGGACCTCTTCTTGCCTGCAGAGTGAGATATATGTAGTGTTGCTGGTGCTCTTTTGGTGAGGCGCTATTTAGGTTTACAAGCTCCTGGTCCTCAGTGGGTCTTGAGTATGTGGGCCTGAAACCGAGCCGTAGGGTTCATAGGGCAAAGAGAAGGAAGGGCTGTTGGTGTTTGTTCATATAGACATCCATGGTCAACCACTGATTGTGAGTAACCACAAAATATAAAACATGCACCCAGAAATCTGGGTGTTTTCCTCATTTATCATATGGGATGTCTCTTGGGTATAAAATCACAATTTTATACCTATTTTTGTTATTTTGAGAGTAAAATCATAAACGTATTTATTTAGAACAAAAAAATCTAACCGTTCCCGTAAACAGGGGCTAATTTATTCTGAACAACCCCCCCACAAGCTTGAAATGTAGTCGCACTAGTGTATGTTGTACACAATAATCAATAAGTGTACACACAAGCACCAACAAAGGTATAGTTTTTAATCTGATAAATGGTTCTAGAGGGGGGATCTTTTGTAGTTATGCATTTCGTTTTAATATAAATTAGTAGAGCATCATCTTTAAAATATATATTTTTCATGGATAAGCATAAAAGGTGAAATATATGCTTATTTTCACTCACAGGACCGTGAATATATATGTTACATTATGCATTTTGCTTAAAGCAGCAGGTTTACAGTTCTTTGCAAATATGCTGGATTAGAAGAGTGCTGGTTGTACTGATCATTTTCATAGACATGGAAAGACAAAGACAACATTTCATAACTTATTTAATATTCTTAGTTAGGTTGGCATCAGTGTTGCTACTCATTTCCTATTGTGATGTTTTAAAAATGTTGTGGCCCTGCATAATAACTGGTAAATATGCTTAATAATATGCTTCTCTGTTTCCTTAAGTCCTGCAGTCGTGGCCTGAGTCTGAGTGCACAACTAGTAAAACTGCAATATAAATTATGCACATTATGTTTTTAATCTAAAGGGTTTGCATTTTTCCAAAGTTTTAACCTTTAACTATGTTGTTTATCATCAAAAGAAAGTATTGGCTTCTACAGCTAATAGTCTTTTTGTACCATGTTACTTCCTTTGCTTTTGACTCATTTACTGCATCTCAAGCTGTCCAAAAGATCACAGTCTGCTATGTTCTTTATTTTTTATTTATTTATGTTTTGTTTTACTGTGTCCTATTGCAATGTGGCAATAGGAATAATTGTCTTGATGCCAAAAAAGAGGCCAACAGATTTTGCTTTCACAAGTGGAGCAGTATGGCTATCGCCATAGTGTTGATTTATGCATGTAAATAGCTTTATTATAATTCATGTAGGGAGTATTACAGATTATATGGACACTGCAATGTAAGTAGAACAGGAAGGGAAAAACTGGAAAGAGGAGAAAATGAAAGAAGGAGGAGAAAAAAGGGAGACAATGAAAGAACCTTTTTTATTGCTATGTTCAAAACAAGTATACTTAATTCTTTTATTTGTATTACCACATATTACAGTAGAAGCTTAGTAAAATACAAAAAGAAACATGCTAGTTTTGTCCTAGATCTTTTACAAATTCGATTTGTCCAATTTATCGTTAGAGATAAAATAATGTAAAGGACTAAGGGTTGAAAATAGAAATAAACTGTGAAAAGTGTAAAGTTTGGAATATCATTGGTGACTAATACAATTAAAATCAATGAGTTATTTTATTACGCTTAAAAAATTCCACATTTTCAAGCAGTATATTCAATTATAAAAGTGTTCCGAAATGTATAAAATATATGTAGCAAATAAATATATATAGCAAATAATCATTGAAAGGAAACCTGCTTCTTTTAATTTA
This sequence comes from Cyprinodon brontotheroides, assembly GCA_018398635.1. Classification (NCBI taxonomy): domain Eukaryota; kingdom Metazoa; phylum Chordata; class Actinopteri; order Cyprinodontiformes; family Cyprinodontidae; genus Cyprinodon; species Cyprinodon brontotheroides. The sequence continues at coordinate 24,971 of JAGKQL010002506.1, read as the reverse complement.
TACTTTCTTCATTGCTCCTAAGTCCCAAGTTTTGCTGTTTTAGTTTTGTGGAAACCCCACACTGCCGTTCCTGCACTGATGGATTAAAATGATCTTATACTGAGAGACCTGCTCACAAATTGCTTTGATTGAGATTGTTAATTTGAAATATGGACCGTCGGTACAGAATCTACCAGGTAAAAAAAGAGATGGTGCACCTGCCAGAGGAACAGCACTTAGTAAATATAACTTCTAGTATATGGTGCTATATGTATTGAAAAAAGTTACAATTCCTGAGGTTTTTGCGCACCGCTCAGCATCAGCGTATCTCCTAAAACAGATTTAAAAATCTTAGCCATGCATGTTAAAATCAGTGTTTGAACAATGAAGGGCTGCATTTCAGATGTAAATTAAATGGGCAAGCTTGTGCTTTCTATCATGTTTGATTAAAATACCAGAGAATAATTTAAGAGAGGAAAGGAAAGGCTTTAGAAATTAGTGATCCTCCATAGTGAGCAGCGCACAGTGAGCAGTCTGGGGTTAAGGGTCTAGCTATCCAGAGACCGTTTTAGTTTTTAATGATTACTTTGTTTACATGAAATAACACAGTATGATTCTCAAATTGTAAAGTTGATAGTTTTTAATTACATCCCTACATAAACAGTACGATTGTTATCCTGGATTTGAAATGTACTCCTTTGGTTTTAAAGCTGCATTTGTCAAGAATAGTTTCTTGCTGGACATAAACATTCAATAAATGTTGAGCGAACTTCTGGGACTTCTGATGAACTGTATACAGTCGTCATTACGATGCAGAATATAAAAATTTAGTGCTTTGACTTACTGGTTTGGTTGTTTATCTCATGTTTGTCAATGGCTTGCTGCCCTGCTGTGCCTCTAAAAACAAGATCTCAATTTGGAGCATTTGGAGAGGGCTAACACACAAACACAGACGCACACACGGCCGCTTAGGGAAAAGTGCAGCGTCAGGGTCTGCTGAGGGCAAGCACAAATTATCCTGACAGATACCTCCTGTCGCTCTGTCTCCTCTCCTCTTTCCTACTGGCTCTCTGCCCCATTCTCGCCACTAGATTCATGTCCCCCACTCCCACCCTCGTCACCAATGCCCAATGGATTCCATCTATCATCTTTCATCTGCTCTTGCAACTTTGCCCATCTCACCTTCTTCGATCTCTCTTGCCCCCCTCCCTCCTTCTCTATCACCTCTGCTCCCTTTTTTTGGCCTATATTTGTTTGATCCGCAATGTGTCCTTAAGTCAAATTTATCTCCTTTCTTTCTGTCCCTCACCAAGCCATCTTCATCTTCTATAAGCTGGATTATCAGAAAAGGCTGACTTCAAGTTGAATTCTGGACTGTCTTCCTTCACTTCCTAAATCTTAGGTCCATCTCTTTTCTCCCCATAAACTTTCTGTCTATATTTGTGTTACCTACAACTCTGTTTTTGACCTCCATTAATCCATCTCCCTCTTCAAAGACAGGAAATAGACTAACACTTAAAATGGTGAGTTCCAACAATAAAAAGCTCTCATACAACATGAGGCATGAACTATAAAGTGAGACAATATTTTTGGTACTTAAGTCCAGTCATGAATTCAACAAGCAACATATTGAGCCTGTGTGCAGAGTAGAAGGAAAAAGCAATGGTGTGCAGTGCCATGCAAAACTGTTTTCCATATTAGTTCATTTTTCATCCACAAACTTGTACTTTTATTTTAAATAATAAACAGAATAGTTTAAAGGAATAGTACAGCTACAGCCAAAACATGATTAGCCTTCATTTCTACTCACCCCCATGCTGAACAACACTCTGGAGTACTTTTTTGATATCTCAAATGCATCTGGAGATCTGGGAGGCTTCTTGCTGTCTGCTGACATTCAAATAATGGAGGTCTATGGTGCCCGAGACAGAAAGGTCCATAAAAGTCCACAAAAAACGCGTGTCAATATTCCTCCATACTGCTCTTGTCCAATGTGTTCCAAGTGTCCTGAGTGGGTAAAAGCGTCCATAATTTACTCGAAAAGAAGTCATTTAGAATGTTTTTAGAGCATAAACAGTAGTGTATAGGATTTCCCTAAAAGTGCATTCACGAGTCTATGGAAACACATGACAGACCAAACCAGATGAAAGTGCGCATTCAGCGTCTGCTCTGCCGATAATGCAAGCATAGAAGAAGAAATGTGCTGTTTTACCTGTGCAAAGAAAGAAACAACGAAAGAAAAATGTCTGAGGACTTCAGTGTTGAGGAAGAGCATGAGTTCTTTGCCGAGCTGAATGCGCACTTTCATCTGGTTTTGGTCTGCCGCGGTTTCCGTAGACTTTCACAGCTAGGAGCTGTCTTATCGACAATTTTCTAAAACTTATAGAGATCCACTTATGGTTGTCTATGGAGCTCCTCCAGAGTCACTCTTGCTCTTACAGGCATAAACACTCTCCTTCCCAGGCGAACGTTTAAGGTAGGCGGCCATGTCTGGTTGGTTTGCAGTTGCGCCGTCCTTATTCATTTTCTACTGATAAATTAACTTGCACTCAATTAATTTCCAATGTTTTCTTTTTAAATCTAACTTAACTTTTTGAATAATCTTTTGCATTTTCAGCTGTTTCTCTGTCTTTACGATGATGTTGTTCAAAGTCTTTTAGATAGCAGCAAATCTATGTTTATTATATTTTACTATTGGAGGAAACTGGATTTTTTTAAGGGTATAGGATGAAAGAGAACTAACTACAAATGTAAACAACACTTTGTTAGATTGTTATGTTAAAACATTAAACAAATTATGAACAATTTCCCTCCCATCCTCATACTTTGTGTTGCTCCCTTGAATACATTTTATATTATGCACATTTCAGTTTGTGAATGGATCATAAATAAAACAATCTAACAAAAAACATCAAGAAATATGAGTAGGTTTGTATGTCTACTGTAACAAAAATATATGACAGAAGCTAAAGTGAGTAATATCATTTTACCAGTGACTGAGACCTTTTTTTTTGCTCTGCCCCAATCTGTTATTTAATTTCATGCCCGTTTCCTTGTCTTCTCTGCGTGTCTCGTGTAATGTGAGTCACATATCAAATGTGAACACTGCTGTCTGCAAATGTAGGAATATTTTATCGCACATGCAGATACATCTGGCCGGCAGGCAGAAGTCCTGCAGACCTGACCAAGAGAATAGTGAAAAGATGGAGTGATGTGATGCGACACTGGCCTCGGGGCAGAGCGGCAGAGAGGAAAAAGGTGGAGGGAAGAAAAAGGATGGCAGAGGGAGGAGGAGAGAGCAGCAGCATGTGGAGTGACAGTTCGATTACCAGCTGTGGGCATTTAGCAGCAGCCTGCATGTTTGGATTAACATCACGGTGACTCTACCAGCAGGAGAGTCAAGCATCTAGACAAAAGTTCAAACAAAGAGCCAAGAAAGGGGTTATCACTCTGTTTAGGAAAAAGGAAATAAATGATCACTCAAGGAAATGAACATTTTTAGCCTATTTATGTGCTTTTAAGTTTAAGGTATCTTCTTTGGTTAACAATTATACAGCAATGGCAACAAGTGATCTCAGAGAAATGTCTTTTAGGATTTCTCTTCATGCCGGGGTGCCTTTTTTAAAGAAAGGTGTCTGTATACAAATAATTGAATGGAAAAAAACTTAAACATTTTCAGGAAAGGAAACATGTTTTAGCTAGAAGATAATTGCAGCAATTAAATGAGAAAAACAACATTTGCCCTGCAGTGAAATGTAAATACCTGGGCATATGAAATCTGCCTGCCTGGAAGAGAAAGAAGATATACTGTATTTAATGTTGAATGATAAAAGCTCCCAATCAGTAAACCTTTCTGTAAGTCTGCAGAGATGCGTCTCTCTTTAAGCCCTCAATTATTTCAAATCTACCCAATCAATGGTGCCGTGTATCACGAAGACCCCCAGTTTATACAAAATCCGCAGATTCTCTAAAGGCGCTAAATATAACAGAGTTTTATGTGTTCTATTGTTCACTTCACATCTGCTTGCCAACTTAGCTGTGTATGTCCATAGCCGTCTCACCAAGGTAATTGCAGACGATTGTCTTTAACTGTTATGCTGTGGTTTGTTGATAGATAAACCACTAAAAGCTGGGAAGAACCCACATCAAAGCTGGCCTGATGGAATGTTAACTCACTGGCCTGTCTAAATTTTTACTGTTTTCAGGTGAACAAAATTTTGGATTTTAATAGAATGTCTGCATATTTCAAAATTGACATGAAAAATGTAATCTGATGGTTTTTGTCCTTATGGTGCTTCTGTTTTTGAAACATTCAGCAAAAATATTCAAGTCCTTTAATAGATTATCTAAACAAGTTTTTGGTGATGACCTGATTTTTCAAAAATCTGTTTATCAATGTTGAATGTGTTTCTGAGAATTTCAGGAAGTGCTTAGCATACCTGAGGAAATACTTATAGCCCTTTTTAAATCGTCACTCTATTTGATTTTTCTATAACTTGCAGGAAACAAGAAGAAACAAACTGTCATTCCTAGAAAACCAAAATCTTTACCTTAGCTCTGCTTTAGTCAGACTGAATTTGTTTATTGTAAAAAATGACTTATTTAACGTCAGACTGTCCCCATAAACAACCCCTTATAAAGAGTATCACATCCAGATAGTGTGGATGGAAAGTTTAAAATATATACCTAAAGCAGAAAGCAAAGAAATACAAGGCAGAGCTATAGGCTCTGTATTTTAGTTGATTTTAAGTTGATCATCTTTGATATCAGTAAAAAACATCTAATTTAGCTTTTTAGCTGTACGTTTAACACCGGTTCCCAAGCCATTCTAACTCCTGTTATGTTGTATCAACAAGTAGCTTTTCCATTTTAAACTTATAAAAAAATGCGATCCAAATGAAGCATTTAGAGCATAATATAGTAGTCAATGGATAGCAGAGGTCATCTATTATCCTTCCATCTAGAATACCCCCCTTCCCCCAAAAAAGCAATGAAAAACAAACAAACAAAAAAATAATAATATATATATAAAAATATGATCATTATTTTTCTATGTGTTGTCAAAGAAAATGAGCTAAAAGCTTTAATGAAATGTTAACCTCTCATGTGTTGAGTTTAGAATAGGTATTTATGCATAACCTCCTTCAGGTATGTTGGCAATAATGATAATACTACTGCTGTGATTTATGGATACTGCCTGGAGCCCTGAGGGTCTACCTGATCAATGTCTGCTACTGTAATAACTCTATGCGTGTCAGTGTGTGTGTGTGTGTGTGTGTGCTTCAGTGAAGGACTGATTCTGATCAATGTGTGTTAAAACCATAATGAGGAATCGATTAGTTGTCCTGCAGACTATGGCTGAACACTTGTACATACTTCCACATACACACTTACACACATGTACACTCACTAGTTTTCACTGTCCAGCGCAAAGCAATAAGAAACCCATTACCTGATATCAGTGAAGCTCGCTCTCTATTACCTGCTTCCCTGACACGCTCCCGACTGGTGCTTTAAGTCAACACCTTTGTTTAAATATGTGGTCCAAACGGTAAGCATGTGTTTAGGTCGCATTAAAAAGTGCTTCTAACTGCTTTATTATCATATATAGCTTAAAGAAAAAACAGAATTTTAAATTCTGACTTTAAGAAATGACAAATTTGATGCCATGAGTATAGACTCTTCTTTAAATGCCAAATTATGTTTTACTGTACATGGAAAAATGAATTTGGCAGATTTGATTTATGTTTTGGATCTAATCTTAAGAATAGTTTGCAGGAACTGAACACAATCAGATATGATTTGTAAAAACTCAATAAATCCCTCATGGGTTGTTATTAGTGTCTGGAAACAATCCTTTCAGCTGCTCCTGTGCAGAAGCCTCCCCTAAATGTACCAGCAGTGTAGACCTCAAATTCAGTCCATGGTCTGTCCTTCACTTTGTTCTTAGCAGTAGTGTGGAAAATTAAAACTGGATCTTTGTGCAAAAACAGGCTTGGATCTCATTAGACAAGAAAGACAGTATGTTTTTTTTTTTTTTCTTCTCATTTTTGTAAAATCAATCTGAAAATAATGGGCCTGTTGCCTGAACAAAGCTTTCAAATCTCCTGATTTCTTTTCTGTTTGATTGGATCCCTGTTTAAAAAACAAGCAGGCATAAGTGAAGTGTAGAAGAAGAGGAACGACTGCAAAATTACAGTTTGCTTTTGCTTACAGGCATTGATGCTTTTGCAAGAAGCATCTGTTAACGGTCAGAGGGGTTGGAGGAAACTGGCAGATTTATGATTTCTTCCTTTGTTTGACAGAGAGCCAACAGTGCGTTTTGCTTCTCTAAGAAAGATCTAAAAATACTCCTTATGGCTAAATTTTACACTGACACATGACTAAAGCAGAAGTGATATGTATGAAACGATTTACCCAATATAAAATTCCAGCACCTGCAGTTTGTATCAAAACTATTATTAACAACTGTCCTTTTTATCTGATTTTGACATTTTTAAATGCAGACATTTGGAATCGCACCAAGAAAAGATGTATATAAAACTTTTAAAAAATATCTTTATTTAGCAGTAATGAATATTACTGTGGAAGTTTAGGTAAAAAAAAAAGACATATTAGAAAAAATGTTGTTTTTCTTAATGTAAAATTGCTTGAGATAAACTTATTTAAAATCAATTTAAATTTAGCCTTTTTTGTCTTTAGTAATTTACTTGACATTTATGCAAACTGATGTCAGTTCCTGTTACCATTTAATTAGTCATCCATGTCAGTCTGTTCATTAGACTTCATGTTTTTGCCTATTTCTTTGGACAGTTTGCCAACGTGCAATTTGCTATGGTACACAGTCTTGTAAGAAAGGTAAAAAAAAAACTCTCCAAGGCTTAATCTTAGAAATGGCTTTAAGTTTCTATAGCAACCATCTGTATGTTTAGGAGATGCCCAGGAGAAAAGCGTTCTTCTGGCCTATGACAAGCATAAATGTGTAAAGTTTGCTAAGTACAACAGGGATTTAAGACTTATTGTGGGCTTTAATCAAATGAGACAGAGATTGAGTTGTTTAATTTACAAACACTCAATGATTGTTTATAAAAAGTATATTTTATTGAGGTTTTTTTACTCATTTTGAAATGGTGCTATTGGAAGGTGTGGTCATTATGTTATTGGTCCTTTGTTTTTTCCCCTCCATCATCACAATGTTTCTCACATAAAGACAAGATGACAACTTTGGTCCATAAAAAAGTCTGAAAAGAAATATAAATAAGAAAGCTGTAGGGTTGGATATTTATCTGACAGCCTTATCAGAGCTTCCTCGCTCATTACATTCCTTATGTTACCGTGACACTTACTCAGGTCCACTGTTAAAGTCTATTTAGTATCAAGAATTTATTCCCCCTCCATTTACCCAACATAAAAATTACTTAAAAACATGTGTGGGAGAATCTGATTTGGAGGTCTTGTTGTTCCCTTTGGCGAGTCTAAGAACATCTTGGAACAGCTACAGTGGAATATATTTGGGGGGAAAAGAGAGACGAGACGATGGGATTAAACAGTTTGTTAGAAGCCGTGTAACTCCCACTCGTGTATGGATTGGAAACCTCAATCCCCTCTGACCAGAGCTGTGTTAAACCGCTAGCTTTGTTTTTATCAACATAAACATGCTGCATGAATGCAAGGCTTAAGAGTTGGTGGGTTTGTTTAATTTTAAAAGCATGCAGCAGAAGGAATGGAGGACACCTGTCCATGCTAGTCTGAGGCGTGGAGAAGGCAGCTTAGATACACTTCGGTGTCCTCTCAGATCAATCTGATATTGTCTTCTTTGCTTTCTTGTTTTTAGACAAAGTTGATACTATAATCTCTAAACTGCTTAACATTCATTTAGATTAAAGCAAGAAAGGAGGTGCAAAGCAACACATAGAGGAGTATTAAGAGAATGAGTTGCCATTACACAAAAGAGGTGTGGAGAACTGTCTGGATAATGAATCATTGTTTTAAGAAACTTATGAGACTCACCCACACGTGCTTGCAGAAGACAAGCATGCATGTAAAGTGACAGTTTGCAACATAAATCTAAAGAGGGGGAGTTTCTGCACAAAGCATGATGGGAGAGAAGGAGGTGAGTGACCCTCAGCATGTTAGGAGGAGGCTCACCTGTCAGATCAAACACAAACATAATTCTTCTTTGCATTTGATTTTTTTTTACATGCAGGGATCTGTTAAGTTTATGTTCACATAGAATGTCTGTTATGTATTTGTAAAATGACACATGGGGTAATTAAAAAATGTTATTTGGGTTTCCAATTAAGAAAAACAAGGCATAGATTGAGTCATATTTAAAGGAGTCCAAACTTTTCAAAGAAAGTTCTCAAACTTTTAGTCTTAAGGTTTTTTTTTTTGGCAGGACATTAGACAGAAATGTAACGTACAAATCCAGAACAGTTTTTACCATGTTACTCTGTACTTTAATTGAAACATAATAAAAACACTTTACCAACAACACAACCTTCACTGATTCTAATGGAAAAGAGAGAAATGAAGAAAATGTTGATCATCTGGTCATCAGAAAATGACCCATATGGGACAGTTCACACTCTTAGCACCTAAGCATTATGAACTTAGTGTTAAGATTTTCTTGCTTCTCACCATGTAGTCTAAAATTTCCATCACACTATAAACATTCACTTCTTCTCATATGAAAAACAAAAATGGCTTTTAGGAATGCCGCTGGAGGAACGGCTCATGTCTCTAAAAAACATGGCATCATCTCTTGACATGGCGTTGCATAAAAAAAAAAAAAGATTTATGACTAGATACTGTAGATGCTTTCGTTGTTGACTTGTTTGAAATCCGGGAAAACAACATCAAAACTCTCAACCTCAATGGACCCAAAGAAAGGTTTGCAGGATCAAATATCTGCAAACCTTAATGGATGGCTAATGTTGTAAATTAAAGCAGGCTGAAATTTACCCTGGATGAAAAAGAATCTTATAGTTGTTGCATGTTAATTTTAATATGCACACATTTTTCTTTTAATCTTAAATGATAATGTTATATTTTGTACAGCCCCTAAAGGTTTCATTTTAAAGTATATCCTCCAGTGCCATAAGTCCTGTTTGCTTTTTAGTTCCAGGTTTGCTAACTATATTTTAAAAAAAAAAGCTGCAACAAATGCCAAAGCTAACAAATAGTGAAAAAAGATTAACTTACCCTTTTCATATGCATAATATTTTTTAATATGGCCAGTGCTGTGTGGGAGCAGCTTACCATGAGCTTAACTTTTATTATCAGAGGTACATGATACCTTCGTGTTATAAAGTCGGTTTAATGACCAGAGTTGCTGGTGGGTGTTATTTTTAGCAGCAGCAATAAAGTCAGAAATAACTGTTAAACTATACAGAAACTCAATGCTGCACAAGCTTCAGAAAATATATAAAAGATCTGCGCAGCATAAATTATTCAACTCTGATGTGGTCAGGCATAATTGTTATGCTGTAAAATAGCGACTGCCTGGGTAAAGTTCACCCTAAAAGTGTTTTTGCTTTACAGTAGTTAAAAAGAAATTCCTAATTGTAGAAAGATTTTAAGTTTAAATCAAATGTTAAAACCTTCCTTTATAACGCCCTCCAGGAATTTATTCCCAGGAAGCTATTTTAGAGACAGGCAGGTGTGCCTTTGGTATCCAGACGCAGAGGCAGCGCTCCTGCTGTGAGTCCACAGATAGACCTTAACATTTGTTGTCAGAAAACATGAAAGAAACAGGAATAGAAATAGATTTCTTGCCAGTGACGTCCTTTTATGGTAGAAAACAATTCCCAGCATCCTGTCTGCTTATATTTAGTGTGAGGTCTCTTTCAAGTTTTTTTTTTTCAGTCTACTTTTGTAATGCTCAGTATTTCTTTCCAACAATAGATTAAGCGGACATTGATCTACGACTGAATGTTAAAAGCATGAGAATAAATATTTTGATTTTAATCTGAAATTATTTCCATCCATCCATCCATCCATCCATCCATCCATCCATCCATCATGTCCCATCAAAAGTAAAAATGCATCCAAATAAAACAAAATGCATCCAGAATCACCTACTGTTAATAGACAACCTCCGGCACTTTCAGGACATCACTGGGGAGTTGTCAGATTTTCCACTCTCTCACAGGGTTTCATGAGTCATTAAAATAATTAAAAGAGATCATTAAGTAATAATTTTTTTTAATTTAAGGCCTGATTTGGCATTAAAATTCATTAAATCGATGATTTTGGCATTAAAATGCTTTTATTTGAAAAAAAGTTTATAAACAAATTATTAAACAATATATATATTTGCAAATATATCACAATATGACTCGTCGGAACCTATTTCGGTTGATCTGCAATGTTAGGAAGAAGCTCGCTGTGGAGAAAAGGCTAGAGAATGGGAAAAAGGCCCAATTTCAACAAAGTGGCTGGAAATTGAGGAATTGCAGCCTGCGATGAAAAATATTAAGGAATTTACCGTGTATATAGGAGAGTCATGGGTATTTGTTGATGGCATTAAAATTATTTCAAAAAAGAGCATTAAAAGAGCATTAAAATCATTAAATTAGAGTTAATCATTTCTGTATAAACCCTGTCTCATCTCATTCAACAGTTCAAACAACAGATGACAGCATGTAAAAATGTTTTTCCTAAGCTAAAAAGGACAAGCAGCACAAGTGTGGGATTTTAGTTTTTAAGAAGACAGAAGACAGGTTGTTAAAGTGCAAAACATTATTTGCTTCCAGCAGAGCAGCAGACTAAAGCTGGCTGTGTCGGGGATTCATCAGAGAGCCCTCGCTTTTAGGAACACTTCCTGTATTGGCTTATTTATTTATTTTTTTGTTGCAGGGATGGCAGGTAAGCGCAGCACGACCAGGGATTATTGAGGTCACATCAATGTTAGCTACTTTTGCAAAACAAGAAGTGCATTCATGGCAGAGACTTGTTTGTCTTTTTCAGATATGACTATCGCAGAGATCCATGATGGGAACTCGGAAGCAGGCGACCTGCTGGGAAAGCACTGCAGCAACATTGCCCCGGCTCCAATCATATCGTCTGGTCCATCTCTTCACATCAAGTTTGTGTCAGACTACGCCCAGCAGGGGGCGGGCTTTTCACTGCGCTACGAAATCTACAAAACTGGTAAATCACTGCGTTCTATCTTTTTTTGGGAAACAATCCTACCTTGAAAAACAACATGTTCTGATTGTTTATAAAAATATTTCATAGCTTTTTTTTTTTTATCTTGGATTAAATGAAATGCAAGAGTTTTATTTCCATGCAAAAAGGAAAAGTGGGCACGACTTGCCCCAAAAGCAACTCAAAGATTGGACCTTTAGTTAAAAAGAGGGGTTAGAAATAAAAAAATCATTAATTGTAAATTAAAAGAGCAATAAGTAATAATAATGACACATAGCGTTTGAAATCAGTAAAATATGCTACTCACATAGCATTCCTTCCCTCTCAAGTGAGACCAGTACATACTGCAAATACTTTTAAAGGCTTCTTATATATTGTTGATACCCTTTCTGCTTCACTTCTCACTCCAGCTTCCATTTTTGCTAGCTGTTGTGTCACTACCCGATCCGTCCTGGATCCCTAACATCAGCTCATTTGCGCATTCGCTGCCAGATATACATCCAGGTCGCTTTTGAGTTTGCTTTGTAAAAAATTCCTAAATTACTGACATCTTGTAAAAGATGTAAAAAAGTACCTATTGTCACACATTTGCAATATTCTGCTTTCTCACTGTGCAATAACACATGCCACCTACTATGTAGCTTGTGTAATAATGTCAGTACATCTCTGCAGTACAAGTGCAATAACCCAAGTCAACTACTGTGTAATCTTTCCTTAGCTCTCTGATGTGCAGATATTTTTATATCTAAAGGAAGCATTTTCCAGGACATTACAACTTTTTTATATTTTTTTGTACTATATACACACTTTTATATTGTCCGTTGCATTTTTGATCTTTAATGCCTTTTAATGCACTCTGTATAAGCTACTGGAACCAGAATTTCTCTGAAGGAGTAATCCCAAGGGATAAATAAAGCTGAGTCTAAATACAAGTCTAAGTCTAAGTTTTTCTGTCCTTAAAAATAGTAAGTGTACTAAACTTTAATGTATTAAAGGTTAATAATATATTTCCAGAGTAAATAAATACCTTGAAATCCTTTCTGTTTTATCACTTGTCTGTGCCCAATCTATACTGGAAATGGGCTCCTACGCTACTTCCAGGAGTGAACTTTTTCGGCTTTGAATTTAAACATAAATCTAGTCTTTTTTGAGTTTAATGTTTTTATTTGTGTTAACATTATGTTATATAGAGTCTAATCCGAAGAAAGAAACAACTAAAATGCAGATATACTTGTTTTATCTATATTTTGCCGGACTCCTCTGAGCATGTCTGATGATGATATTAGACGAGCAGTTTAATGTAGAAAATGTAAAAAACATCAAACTGTCTCTGGAAAGTCTTAAAATATTTTTGAGCAATGTTAGTGTTTTAGTATTTTTTGTGATTTAAGGATAGAAATAATCTATTTTCGTTCCATAATTACATTATTTATGGCGACCTGGATGAATATTTTCCTGCATATGGCCAAATGAGCTGATGGAACAGATCGGGTAGCGACATGCTGCTCTTTTGCTAACATAAAACACCAAAGGCTGCCACCTGTTATGGCGACCCTGGAAACTCTAACATGATTGGCTCAGGAACCACTAGGTAAACTCAAGTAGTTCTGTACTGCATTTCTAAGTTAAAAAGGTCAGAATTTTTTTACCAACGTTGCTGGGGAGGACTGATCCTGGATAAGAAATGATAATTATTTGGGTTAATTATTTTGGTTTTACGGTGAACGTCTTACTCATTGGTACTTTAATCAATAAAGTGCACCTTTAAAGAGGCTTTTATTACAAGTAACAAGACGACTAAACACGCTTCATTTGGTGATCAGGCTTCTTTTATCTCCCCGGTGTAAATGAAGTCGGAGAGAACATGTCAGGAGACACAGCAGAGGACCCCTGAGGGTCCTCCAGCCTGTCCAGGCAGGTCGTTTCTTCACTTCATGACACTCTGTGTGTGTATATAAATGTGCGTGTCTGACATGGCTCCCCTTCACGCCGCCATGGGTCAGCCGAAGCGAGACCAATTGAGATGAAGGGCAAGTGAGACACAGAGGCGCACATTGGCGACCTCATAGCCATCTTGTCCCGTTCCCTCTGAAAGCATTCCACTCATGCCGGCCTAATTGAGTCCTGAGCTCCTGTTCCCCTGAGACACACAAACACACACACAGAGGGCTGAGGTTACTAACACAACACGTGTGGTTGTTGGTGTTTCTCACTTGTTGGCATCAGCCTTTTGGGATTCCCAGAGTGTGCGTTTCTATGTGTGTGTATGTGCATGCCGTTGTTGCTTTGTATGACCACCTGATGCACTTCAAAAACAAGCCTGGTGTCAATATCCAAACACTGGTACCCGAGGGACAAAACTAAGACAAGTTTGTTTCTGTGCTGTTCAATCAAAATTGCTCTTCTAGGCATATTTAATTCCTGTTTTTATAGTTTTGATTATAAGGCTTTATCGCAGTAGACAACATGCTTATGCAGGACAGAATATGGCTCATTTTCTATATGAGTTTGACAACATTTAGAACCAATCTATCTTGCCGAACTGCTGCTTGATTGAAAGTATGGTATCCATTTGAATTGTTCCCTTATTTTTAGCTTACCCCAACACTTGGAGATAACATGATGTTTGCAGGGTCACCGTTAATTTATTTCTAACTGTAGACTTCAGCTAGCTTTGTGTTTGTGTCCGACCCTCTCTGGCACCGACGATGGAGCCATTTGGAACATTCAAGCTGTTGCCGGGCTGCTAACAGGATCTTGTTTTCCTGGAAGGTGCAGCCGAACGTCTGGTTGTGTGGGTGAATTTTGTTGGAGATGTATGCCAGTCGCAAATATTGTCCAAAGCTTAGGGTGAAGCATCTAAATATAAATATGTTGCTGTGTTTTGTCCACTGTGCATGTTTGTTGAAGAAATGATTTGCTTTCAAGAAACAGACTTTGTCAATAGCTCTTGTCTCTCCGAAGTTGTTTTTGCACTTTGTTTGCTACAAAATTTCATGTACAAATACAGCTAAATGGTGAGAGGAAAGCTTGCAAGGTTTGACCTACATTGTTTTTATTGAGTCCTCTGAGCTCTGATACCCTAAATCCAGCTTTTCACTTGAACTGACATGCCGGGCAAGGAAAACATTAATTAGGTAATCTAGCAAGAACCACATAGTAAAACTGGAGGAGCAGCAAAGATCGACAGCTCAGGAGGGAAGACCTTTTTTTTATACTGTTAATGATGTGGTCTTTCTGGAAGAGCAGCAAAAAAAGGCTTTTTGGCTTAAAAAAAAAAAAAAAATCCTTCTTTCTGTTTGTTGTTAGCCATTTAAAGAAACATACAGTAGCAGACATGAAAAACAAGGAGCTCCAGTCAGATGAGTCCATAATTGGTGACCAAACACACCATTGCCACATTTCTTCAGCAGGATCAGGCAGACTGGTTAGAGATTGATAGGAAAATGAATGAACAATAGAAAGTGATTCTGGAAAACCTATAGGAAAGCTTCTTTGCTGGAAGCGTGGAACCGAAAGGAGCTATTGTTGTGGCTGGGGCAGAGATTCACCCTCAGCAAGTCTATAACCTTAAGCATACAGTCAGGGTTACACTTTTAGCATGGCGTTCAGAGCCCATTGTGGTATGTTTTCTATAGCACACTAAAAGTCTGAACTTGAATTTAATTTAATTTAATTTAGCTCATTCTTTTGTAAATGTGCAAATAGAGGAATATCTGCCCTGTAATTACAATAAGGCTTCTACAACATAATAAATCTGGGGCTTTAAACGCAAGCAAATACTAAACACTTTGAGTTTTTTTTAGTTGTTACTGTAAGCTTTATCTATTACTTTAGATTTTTCTTTATGTACTGGAACACTGATTAGACATGTTCTTGTCTGTAAACTGTTTACCAGATAAAAAGCATTTCTATGCCCTGAACTGAAAATACAATCAGTGTGAAAACTATTAAAGCTATCTGTGTGATTTTTCTGCTAGATTTGAAATAGAGCAATAAGTCTTCATTGTAACAGAGGCCCTCTCTTTCAGTGTCGTGTGTTGCCATGTTGTTATCTTAGATAATGGCTTTTTTTTTCTGTTTTTTTTTTTTTTTTGCTTCCTCCATCCCCTCAAGTGATTTTTTAAATTTTTCCAACCCCCATCTGTTACTGGGAGCACTGGGAAGGTTTGCCAGTGTGGATGAGGGTTTGCAAACATTTTGTTTTACCTAACAGATCGATGGATACAAGACCATAAATAATAATCTTCAGAAGAATAACAAACACACACATAAACAAGTTTATGCAAACAATCCAGGCATGCCTCTCTTGTTGTTGTTTACAGTCCTGTTACTATGGAAATAGTAGTAAATTTTCCAGCCAATACTGAGGAGAAGCATGAGCGTGTGACAAATTAATCAAACTTTAGCACTGGGCAGTGTTCCCCCAGCTGCCATTGTGACCCAGAACTCCCCACACGCATTACCCACACACTCACACACACACTTGAATGCACTGATGCAGGCTGGATGGATACTGACAAATACAGGGACAGCTTGCATGTCTGCACTGCGAATGTTAATTCACACATGCAGACATGCAGTCTTTCTCACACACCACAAAGTGGGAATTTATTTAAGGGATATTTTCTGGTTTACCTACAATATGTTTGCTACAGAATAAACCTTCAAGTCACTCAAAGCATTATCTGTAACTGGAAAATGAAACAAAAACACTGATATTAATATTGCAGCCTATGGGGCAGCAGTTTTAAACCTAACGTTGATTTGAATCAACTAAACTCAACTGTGTAGAAGGATAAATCACCTACATCAAATCACAGAAATGCTCACCTATTATTGCAGAAACTCACACTGTGGGCAGTGTGGAGTGGAAAGTTATCGAGGACAACCCCTTCCAATAACCAGTTTTGTTTACATTCTATCCAGTGCCTTTTAGGTGCTTTAGGCGCTGCCTCTGTCCCACTACTCATCAGCTCAGTTTATTAGTAAGTCTGACCAATCATATCACTGCCTCCTCCCTCTTCCAGCTCCCATTGAGGAAAGTGCTTCCAGATCTGACCTAGCAACAAGCCAAAGGTGCTTTGGAAAAACAATGATGAAATGATAAAGGAGACCAAAACAAGCATCTTTGATGGAATAGCTTCATCTGCATGACAGCATGCTTTGGCCTTTTCAAACTCAAATATTTCTATCATAGTATATTAAGTGGTGTTTTGGTCAGAAGGTGTCATCTATTTATGTTGGAAAAATGTAAAAATTTATTTCTTATTCTCATCGCAAACCTTTCTCCTTATATTGAATCCTGATATTAGTTTTTTACCTTTTACTCAACCAATTTTTAATGCAATATTAGTTTAATATAACAATACAGTCTCACGAGGTCAAAGCGTAAGGGGCTAAGTAGCCTTTAGAGACAAACCTTGTCTGGATAAAAACCAGCTTCATTGAAACTTTTACTTATGTAAAAAAGTAGCACTACTTCAACATATTATTTTTACTCAAGTAAAGTAAAACATAAAATGCTGTGAAACACTATTTTTGTATTTATTTTGCAGTTACTCAAGTAAATGTATCTGAGTAAATGTAACCAGTTACTACTACCCTTGGAATTAGTATAATATTGTTAGGATTCAAAACTTTTATTTGAGACAAGAAGCTAATTGGGATAAATCACGATTCAACGACAACCTGCATACTCAATACTGCTGCTAGACCCACATGAAATTACTATTTCATTGAATGCGCGTCATTTAAAGAAAAAATATATATATTTTCTCTAACAAGCAAAGAATAAATCCTTTTCTGAGCCTATAGGATTATACCTACACAGTATAGGATATAGGATAGCTATATAGTTTTGACCTTGTAAAAGATTATAAAATTAAGAAGTCCAACCTTTACAATTGATGGCTATTCTGAGAATTGCTTTTAAAAAGTTGTTTATTGCTTGGTCACTTGAGCTTAGCAAAAGAAACTGAGTAAATCCTTTAATGTCTCAGAGTTTTATAGCATTAATTGCCCTAAGGTGTAAATATAGCGTAATATATGTCTAGAAACTGTACAGTATGTATGTTTTTGCTTTTGATTTGTTGCCAGCAGTAATCCTGGGCTGCTGATTAAAGCAACCACAACGGCATCAAATCCTTCATTACAAAATCTGTTACTTTTATTCACACAATTTTGTTTATCTGGGGGCTTTTCAGAATATGTTCCCATAGAGAGGGATTTTTAGGCTTAAATGTTTGTTTATCTGAAGCTAGGAAGTATGGCAGTTAAAGAAAATAGGTTAAAAGGGGAGACAGTCTTTGAAAGAGTGTGGAAATTAAACTTTATCTAAGTGTCATTCTGAAATTTCAAAAACATTTTTAGCAATTGCATCAGTAAGATATTGCTGGATTCAAACCTTCAGTAAACTGAAGCGACATAATTTTGCTGCTAATTGTCTTGGAGCTTGGTTTTATTTGTTCGTGGGAGTTTAGCTGCAAGTGCAGTAACTGCAAGTTTTTGAAAATAGAAAATAAGCGTAACCCCAATATAAATGCTGAAAGGTTGTTTCTGGGAAGTTTAAAGGAATAGTACACCCAAAACATGATTAGCCTTCATTTTCTACTCACCCCCATGCTGAAAAAAACTCTGGAGTACTTTTTTGATATCTCAAATGCATCTGGAGATCTGGGAGGCTTCTTGCTGTCTGCTGACATTCAAATAATGGAGGTCCATGGCGCCCGAGACAGAAAGGTCCATAAAAGTCCACAAAAACGTGTCAATATTCCTCCATACTGCTCGTCCAATGTAATCCAAGTGTCCTGAGTGGGTAGCATCCAGAATTACTCGAAACGAAGTCATTTAGAATGTTTTTAGAGCATAAACAGTAGTGTATAGGATTTCCTAATAGCGCCCCCATGCGCGCTCGCGATTCTACGGAAGCCGGCAGACCAAACCAGCGCATTCAGCTCGGCAAAGAACTCATGCTCTTCCTCAACACTGAAGTCCTCAGACATTTTTCTTTCGTTGTTTCTTTCTTTGCACAGGTAAACAGCACATTTCTTCTTCTACGCTTGCATTATCGGCAGACCAGACGCTGAATGCGCACTTTCTTCCGGTTTGGTCTGCCGGCTTCCGTAGAATCGTGAGCGCGCATGGGGGCGCTATTAGGAAATCCTATACACTACTGTTTATGCTCTAAAAACATTCTAAATGACTTCGTTTCGAGTAAATTCTGGATGCTACCCACTCAGGACACTTGGATTACATTGGACGAGCAGTATGGAGGAATATTGACACGTTTTTGTGGACTTTTATGGACCTTTCTGTCTCGGGCGCCATAGACCTCCATTATTTGAATGTCAGCAGACAGCAAGAAGCCTCCCAGATCTCCAGATGCATTTGAGCATATCAAAAGTACATATTCGGCACATGAATTGATAGAAAAATGACTGTCATACTGACTAAACTACATGCCTCGAACCAAAAATAACACCGGGTGGTATCCCAACATGCATAATGCTGTTGGTTTCACATTATTAAATTGTGTGAAGCTGTGTGTGAGGTGGCCTATAATGCGTCCTTTAATTGGGTTAATATTACACGGTAAAATCACCTCAGCATGTGGTATGGTAGATGAGGGGCTGTGGTTTGGGGTTTACAAATAAAAAGAATCTAAAACTTTCTGTCAATTTGCATATACAGCAGGCGTTAAAAGTCTCTGCACTATAGTTCCAGTGTTAGATCTTTTATTCTGCAAAAGCCTGAAAGGGCTACTATGATAAATTATTGTGGAACATTTTTCACAAAAACTGAAATGTCTGTCCAATACAATTGAATAAAAAACAAACAAATTATTTCAAACAAATTATTTTATATACACCTTGGGGCAAAAGATCTTAATTACGTGAAGGTCTGATAAATGTAGACCCACAATAATAAGACACCCCATTATATTCAAGGAAAAAAGCTTGAATCAGCTAGAACAGAACATTATGTCTGAGGGCACCGGTGGGGTAGTATCAGGATGCGTGGAATTTTTGCTACAGGGGATTTTAGCTTGTCATAAAATAGATGCCATTATAATGAAATAACTATTTTCATAAATACCAAAAAATCCTCTCAGAATGTTGGAGACACACAAGCGGGTCTTCATTTGCTCTAAGCACACCACCAAACTAGTTACAAAGTGGATAAATGACTGATTAAATACTATTCTGGACTAGCTTTCATAAAGCTTTGATCCCATTCAATCAATGATTATTGTTCAGGAGCTCGAGAGGCAAGTGTGAGCAATGCATGCTGCAAAATATAATGCACAATGGTTCTTTTAGGGGAACCTTTGAAGTCATTCAGATTCTTTATAAATGATGGTTGTGCTAAAGAAGACTGAATACTATAATTAACTCAAAAGATATTTTAACAAAGATTTAATTAAGACACTTATGCATCCAATTATTGCAGCTTTTATCTCTTTGCATTGTTCCTCAAACTTCACAGCTGATCATAAATGATTTTACTTTATGTCTCACTAAAGGTTGTAAAAATTTAACAAATGGATTTTTTTTCATAACTTTACATAAATATCTTGGAGTTTAAAACCAGATTTGTTGGATTTTTTAATATTCACTATATCTTGTGTCTTATTATTGGCTAAAACTGAGCGGTAATAAACCAAAGTGAAGTTTGCATACCAGCGATTTGGGCAATACCGACAATCTACATCCTGAATCCGAGAGATCAACAACTATATAACGTAAGTCTGCCCAGCAACTACACAAGAAAACACAAACGCCATCGCTTCTTTCTTAATCTGTTCAAACATACAACATAAGTAAAGCAGCACAACTGGAAACCTGATGAAGTAAGGATAGGTGTTTCTTTCAATGCAAAGGACAAATCAGAACAAGACAGGATAAAGGAGGGGGCATAAGTAAGTGTTTTTTGCAGACTCCATGAACATGTAGTAATGAGGGGAGAATACATAAGCTACTGGCAACAAAACTGGTCAGCGTGCACTTTCTGCATACACACACACACTTACTGACAGTCACGAGAAGCCCCTTCAGCTGTTAGCAACTGCCTCTGCATGGGGCCAGGCGCGAAACCGCCTCATGTGTTTATGTCTGAACGTGTGTTTGTGTCTGCCACTGAGGTCACTACGCGCCAAGAAGATCATGATAACAAAAAAGTCACGAATACTATAACTAACTGCAGCTAAGCGCTATTTTTATTCAGTGTTACATTGGAAGAATGATCACAATCATCAACTGTTGTGACTGATGCTCATGCAGAGTGACAGTCATTTATATCTAAATGACAAATCAGAACCGAAGGTAATCTCAAGTAAAAATATCAGTGGAGATGATAAAAAAAAACACATGTTTGAGAAATGATAAATATCTTTGATTTACCCTACAATAACCTGGATGTTCCAAAATAGAATGAATTAAAAACATAGCATCTGTCAGTCTGTACTGTAATTTGCGTGAAAATCTAGTTTCCATGGAGATCTCCAGCGCCTTATCCAAATTAAAGGCTTTAACTTTGAGCTTTACTTCCACAGACACGCTGAGACCCAACTGCCATGTCGCCTCACAATGAAAAAGCAAGGCACTCATTTGCATTTGAAAAAAGAGTTCAGGCTCTTTTGAGTTCAAAAACACAAGCCCTTATCATTGAGCACGTTGTTAGAACAAAAAAGCAGCTTCCCCACTGCTTTGATAAACACAATCTTGTGATGTATTAAATTACTTCTCTCCTTTTTTTATGGAATCATGTAAGTACAATAGCAGACACCAAACAGACTGGGGAATGGGTTAATAAGAGGCTTGAACCCAGAGGCGTGTGTGTGAGAGAAAGTCAGGTTTGGTCACACATGGCTGGCTAAGCTGAAATAATGGTCCAATTGGTGCGACTGTGTTCATTCTATAACATGTACTGTATGAATCTGAGTGTTAATAAGGGGGATATTACAGTTGTGTGAGTGTGTGGGTCTCTATGTGTGATGATAATAGAGGGATCCTCTGTACTCCACATCCATCCATTCAGCCTTTGTTGTGTCTGGTAGTTTTTTGTAGAAAATGAAGAACTGGTATGGATAGTCGAATTAGTCCATGCTTTACCACAATTTGCTGGCAACTTGTGGCATAGGTTACTTTTTAGATTGTAAAAGCTACTTTTTTATTTAAATTAATTTTATGCACTGAATTAAAGAAGTGAGCTTAAAGTTTAGCATCATGACCCGTAGCCTCTCCGAAAGCAGCCTATTAGTGCCATTATGAAATATAATGTTCTCATCAGTTCTTAAAGATGCATTTTAAAGATTATGGAGAGTAAGACATATATTCCAAAAGGATAGCGACTATAAATGACCACTGGAAGAGTCATAGCTTGGTATTTTATATGTACAATCCCTATAGAGTTTTCTTTTAAATTGATATTAAATCCTTTTATGAAAAAATTTATTGAATAAATGAAATAAATAAATAAAATAAATAGAGTACTTTTGGGCCCAAAATATATATTATATAGCTATATACTATATACACAGTAGACTGTGCGTTATTTTAACGCAGAAGGTCTGCAGATGCTAAGTTGGTGTAGCTTGTAGGTCATGAATGAGGGAGAGAGAGAGAGGCAGTTTCAAAGTGTCACGAGGGGTTCTGGGCCATGTTGATAAGGCTGGTAGCGATGGGAAGAAACTGTTTTTGTGAAGTGAGGGTAGCATAGTACATTAGCAATCCTCCATGTTTTATTTACCTTTAGCTTCCTGTCTCTTACACAGTAGGAAAATGGTTAAAAAGACATGCTGACTGCATGCAGGTGATCCCTGTTGTTAGAATCGCCCCTTTAGTGGAATAGAGATTGAAGTGGTAAAAGAAAGGCAAATGTTTGCATCCTTCCACAAAATGGCATTAATTTTTGTAAGGGGCTCTAGTGGGCTTTCATGTTTGACCAGCTTGCAAGAAAAAATACAATCTACTTTCATAGTGTGGATTTTTCAGCGAGTTTCCTAGCTGAAGCCAAACACCAATACACATGTTTAACATAAAAAATTCAGATTTTCAGGTTGACCTATTTCAACTCGTTAAGATGAACCAATTGGTTTCTGACTGTAAGACAAACGTAAAAGCATCTTTTAAGCTTTGGGAGCAACATTAAAAATAAAGGAAAAGTAAACTGAAGGCCGCAGGGTTAAAAAATGAATAAAGGCCTGCAATAATAGTTCTCTAACTTCTTGATGGTATCAACTGTATGCAAGAAGTTAGCGGTTTCTATACTGTAACATCCAAGGCTTATTAGGATTGAACTAACACGCTCTGAAAGTACTCACCCTTTACTTTACAAGGATCTAAAAATAAATAAATAAATAAAAACTGTGGAAAGTTCTGTTTTGACTTATTTGATCTTTTAAGTTGACCATTTGTTTTTGGTTTGTTTTCTTTCTAGGCTCAGACTGTTCTCGTAATTTCACCAGTCGCACAGGGCTGATTGAGTCCCCAGGCTTCCCCGACAAATACCCACACAACCTGGAGTGCTCCTTCATCATCATTGTACCCCCCAGCATGGATGTCACCCTCACCTTCCTCACCTTCGACCTGGAGAACGACCCCCTGCCAGGCAGTGATGGCGACTGCAAGTATGACTGGTTGGAAGTGTGGGACGGACTACCTGGAGGTACAGTTTGATCTTTAATTTATGTTCCTATGTTTGTGATACACCAACAAATTAGGAAGTTGTGATGAAGCGATGAAGAATTATCTATAGTTTTCTTTTTTAATAAATGCTATTCAGTTAGCTCCCATGATGTTCGACATTGTAGAATAACCTTTTGCTGCAATTACAGCTACAAGTCTATCATGGAATTATAAGCTTTAATTAAACTCAGTCCTCAAGAACTACCACTAGATAATTTTTTTACTCTAGTTCACCAGAATCATTTTAATTAGTGCCAATCAGGCTTAATGACATGCTGACGAGGAAGTTTAAAGTTGAATAAATCTAAAAAGTGGCAAGTCTGACAGTTTCCTACAAGCTTTCTTTCAAAGATTGTATTTATAGCTTTTTCAATGTTCGTATTAACTCAGAACAGCCTGCTTATCCCCTCTGACAGCAAACACTCCCCACAGAATCATGGTATCACTACCATGCTTTTCAAGAAGAACATTTGCCATAAAACCTCAGAGGCTTTTTGAGAAAAATTTTATATTTATTGAGATTAGATCACAGTGTCGTGGAATAATATATCCAATTGTCTTCTGAAGTATGTTTGTTGCTCTGGGTTGTATTAAGACATGTCAGAATAAATTAGGATAGGCAATCTATCCTCCTACTTTTACTTCACAATTAGGTTCTTCTTTAGGTTGGTCCATGCAGTAAACATGAATATATAGAATATAGAAATTATATAGAAATTGGTATTGATCTAAAAAGTTGTGAAAAGTTCAAGGACTTTAAATAATTTTAAAAGACACTGAGTATTTGTGATATTTTTGGTAAATTTGTTGAACGTTGTTTATAGAAATTTTCAGCACTACCTCACATACCTTTTGAGTTGGTACAGAGAAAACAGGCCCTGCCTACATCCTTATTGACTGCAGTAGAGCAGATACTATTTTAGCAGCTATGTGTCAGTAGATAAAAGCTAGGCTTACAGGCAGGATGCTGGCACCTGTTTTGGAGTAAATTCTAAAGGGGAATAAAGATTAGGAGATGTTGAGCAAAGGGAAAAAGGAGACTGGAGGTGAGAAGGAAAGTGGAATATGGTGAAGATATTTCTGGTCTAGCTGCTTGTAAACTTGGGATATTCTACAAGGAATAATCCATATCCTGCCAAGACCTTGGGTCTACTTTTGAACAATGAAAGAAAAAGAGGGAGCTGGAAGTGTTCATGAAAAGGCAATAAAAGCATCTCTGCAGCTGGAAATACAGGAACAAAGAAGGAGATGTTGGCCTGAGGTTTAAGGTTGAGAGGTTTGTGGTCTGTCTTTGAGAAAGGATAAACAGGATTTCTGAAACTGGGAAAGAAAAGTGGCGAAAAGAATTTGTATTCAGGCTTGTTTTGGCTACATTAATACTTAGAGTTTTGTTGTTTCTAAAACTGGATGGTATTAGTTAAAAATATATCCACTTGCCAAATCTTAAACACTTGATCTTGAACAGTTGATTGTCAAAGAAACATTAAGCATTATTTAAAGAGAACCGACAGTTTCTTTTTTTAATGTGCTCGCAATGAGAATAGCTTTAGAAATAAATTCAGCCTGCAGGGCAAGGGCAAGACAGAGCAGAGAAGACGGCTGCTTACAAGGATGGAGCCTAAAGACACAGCTGCTTACGGCATTTTGAGTTGGAGAATTAAATGCTTTAACAGAGAAAGTCTACAAAACGGAGAACAAAATGAAATAGGATGACATTTCATAGGTGGAGGCCCTTTGATTCATTCTCAAAAGACACATGCTGGTAAATGGTGTGATATTACCTCAGAGGTTTCAAGACAGCAAAGCAATCTGTTGTTTTAAAACATTCAGTTAGATGCCTAATTTTAAATACACCATAGTTGCATTCTGTTAGTCAGTTCCTTAAAATAAGAAAACTGCACTTTTCTTTTGCTTAACATCTTGGTGTAACAAAAATTAAAACCATAAGTGATACAGGAGGGGGCAAAAACACTTTTGCATGTAGTTACTTTTCTGCACAATATGCACTTGAAATCTGCAGTGTTGTGATTTTATGTTTATTCTATTCTCAGCCAGCTAGGAATTTATATTTCTGATACTTTAAGATGTTTATTGCCCTCCCCTGTAGGGGGGGGGTAAAATATCTTATTTAATCAGATATGATTTCAGCTGTTA
>JAGKQL010002504.1:0-33912 GCA_018398635.1 Cyprinodon brontotheroides | reverse complement strand
AGAAGCCAAGGCGGAGCTTAAAGGAATAGTACACCCAAAACATGATTAGCCTTCATTTTCTACCCACCCCCATGCTGAACAACACCCTGGAGTACTTTTTTGATATCTCAAATGCATCTGGAGATCTGGGAGGCTTCTTGCTGTCTGCTGACATTTAAATAATGGAGGTCTATGGCGCCCAAGGCGTCCAGAATTTACTTGAAACAAAGTCATTTAGAATGTTTTTAGAGCATAAACAGTAGTGTATAGGATTTCCTAAAAGCGCGTTCACGACGCTACGGAAACCGCGGCAGACCAAACCGGATGAAAGTGCGCATTCAGCGTCTGCTCTGCCAATAATGCAAGCGTAGAAGAAGAAATGTGCTGTTTACCTGTGCAAAGAAAGAAACAACGAAAGAAAAATGTCTGAGGACTTCAGTGTTGAGGAAGAGCATGAGTTCTTTGCCGAGCTGAATGCGCACTTTCATCCGGTTTGGTCTGCCGCGGTTTCCGTAGCGTCGTGAACGCGCTTTTAGGAAATCCTATACACTACTGTTTATGCTCTAAAAACATTCTAAATGACTTTGTTTCGAGTAAATTATGGACGCTACCCACTCAGGACACTTGGAATACATTGGACGACCAGTATGGAGGATTATTGACATGTTTTTTGTGGACTTTTATGGACCTTTCTGTCTCGGGCGCCATAGACCTCCATTATTTGAATGTCAGCAGACAGCAAGAAGCCTCCCAGATCTCCAGATGCATTTGAGATATCAAAAAAGTACTCCAGAGTGTTGTTCAGCATGGGGGTGAGTAGAAAATGAAGGCTAATCATGTTTTGTGTGTACTATTCCTTTAACCTGCTTAAAAAGATAACAAATTTCTTACCACATACAAAGGTTATGTCGTTGATGCTCATTATACTTATTTTATCTATTAGATCAACTCTTTGCTGCTAGAAGTGGATTTTTTCACAGTGTGTTTTACAGGGTCCACTTAGAATTCCTCAGGAGAGCCTGAGATGTCTGAAGGAAGAACGCCATGAGCTGGAAGAGAAATTCAGCAAGGTAAAAGTATGATGTCTAAATTCTCCCAAAAGGGCACACGAGTGACAAATACTTATACAAGCATTTTTGTTTAAAATACATTTGTTATAAATAAATACAGGTGCATAAAAAGCTGGCCTCCACCACAGAAAAGGTCCATGCACTCATGCTAGTGACATATTGGGGCCCTCATGGTATTCAATCTGCATTCATAAAACATTTAAAATATGCATGGAGAGCAGTTTGCGTGTGTGTATTTATCACGCACGTACCCTTTGGGCACAATTCTGACCTTGGATAAAAGTTTTTTCAAATTCTTGTATGTCCAAGTGTAAGCAGGGGTTGTCTGAGACTTTTTCATCTTTATGTAGTTTTGCATTGAGCAGATAAACCGCACCCAGAGTCTTACTCAGGCCTCTGGAGGACAAGGAACAGGATCTGAGGGAGCATCTGGACTCTCAAAGTGAAGGTATTATAGATTCACACCTTTGTGGTCCCTTCTCTGGGAATTTATATGAAAGCATGACCAAAACATATTTTCTTGCAGGAAGAACTAGGGGTCTGAAAGTCTGCTTTATTTAATTAATATTTTTTTTCTTGTATTCATGGTGGATAAATGTGTGTCTTTCAGGTTGGCAGCAACAGGCAGGTTGGCATGTTTCGGAGAGCTGAAGCCGACCAAAAAAGTTTTTGTAATCTTTATTTTTTCACTTGGTTAGCAGAACGTCAAGATCTTTAACTTGACTGTTCTTTTTATCTTGCTTTGAATTTTTCGTGTTTTGTCATTGTAATTTTTTATTAAAATCAAATGTTAATGTCAGGCACATGGGAGCCTCATCAGAAGCAATCCAGAGTTAATTATTTACCCTCATGGTGATCCCTGACAAATACTGTTCACTGTTTTTGATTTTTTTGTGATTAAATAAATGAAAAAAAATGTTACTTGCTCTCAAAATCATTTTATTTGTCTTTATAGAGCCTATATTTACGAAGGTTTGGTAAATTACTAGTTTAGGGATCATTGTATATATTCACCATTTTTACTAGATTAATTTAGGAGATAAAGAGTTCTTGTTTTGTTTTTTGTTTTTATATTCAAACTTTTCTTTAAACATTTTACAGAAAAAAGTTACATACAAAATTACACATATAATACAAAATAACAGGAGACCATGAAAAGGCTCCTCATTAGGAGACTGAACAAAGTCAGAACCCTCCCATCCAGCTGAAGACATCTATAAGATTAAAGATGTAAAACAAAAAAGCACAGCTGCTGTCTCTGAGCAGATTAGCTGCTGAAAGAGCAGAAACGATGGCGCTCTGCTTCGCATCACTGCTGGACAGATGAAGATTACTCAGCATGAATGAAGTAAAATGGGCCTGATTTAGATGGAGGAACTTTAGAAAATAAGATCAGAAAATGGGATTTCACATCCCCTTAGATCAAGACCTGTTAGAATAAAATTCTGATACTAGTCTTCCTCCCCTGGTGTAGTTTCACTAAATACGGCCCATTTCCTACATGTTTGCAGAGTGTGTTTAGAGTCACATGGAGGCAAACATCAAGGAATAATAATATGTTTATTATTAATAAACTGCAGGAGTGACAACCAGGAAGTAGGGGAAGAAAACATCAGTAATAAAAACAGGAATTAAGTCAAAATTAACTGAATGAAGGACAGTTGATTTCCAGAATAAAACCAGTCATGTTCATCTCAGTTTATTTCAGACGTTTTTCTAATAAATGGGTTGATACCAAGTTCAGGTATCGACCAGAAAACATTGGACCAGGTTGTGTCCTTCGCTCCTTTTCATGATTTAATCAGGTCTTCAGAACCAAAATGAAACTACCTGCAATGAGTTCTAATTAAATGACCCCAGAATTTAATTATAAAATATATATATATTATTTAAGTCTTAATTAGTGTCATTGGGTGTGAGCCCCTCTATTGGCCAGCAGCCACTGGTTTCTACATCAGTCTCCCCACAGACAAGGAAAGAGAAACAAACGACACCAGATCTACATCTACAGATCTACGGATCTTTTTCAAACCCTAAAGTGATCAAGTAAAAAAAAAATATAATAATAAAATAAAGCAAATATTCATTACATCACTATAAAATAGTGTCCGAACTACATCTCCGGCTATAAAATGTTGCAAACCCACTTATTGAACGGCGTTAGTTTTCAAACTTGCCACAAGGGGGCACCATTGCACTGCTGCTGACAGAACACAAGCGTGAAGGCGTCTGCTTCATTACATATATCCACATTAATCATTATATATCAATGCACCATTCCTTAAAGGGTTTGGACGAAAATTACATTTTTTTCATGAATTAAATGTATACAGATTTTATGCTCTGGATATCTTATTCTGATCTGAATTTAATAATTGCCACTGAGGAACCTTTGCTGATGAAATGAATCAGTTTATACTTAGACATCTTTATCGTCATTTTGTTTGCACATTTTGTTTCCCTGATGGGTTTTTAATAGTTAGTAAACATGGAAGAGGGCTCGTTTATCTTTTATTTTTAAATTTGTATTTTTTTTTTTTTTCATTTATGTATTTTTTGCTTATTTCCCCCTTTACAAATATCTCCTTTTTTGGCATTTCTTGTTCCACTTAGTTGTATGTAGATGTTTCAGATCCCCTTCAAAAACTCTGAATGCCTGACAAAAGAACCTGATCACATGAAATAAGATGTCTAAGATATGAGATGATTATCCAAATCTACCTTATTCAAGTGATTCCATCCTAGTCTTAAAAAAAACTACCTGTAAGTAAACATATTTTTTAAAGCTGTCTTTAAATTATATTATCACACTTAAACTTACAATATGTTGAATCAGAAAGTTTGCCTCATACATAGAATGAGGAAAATGGTGAAAGATGAAGAAAAATCTGCTTAAATGGAACCTGTCAACATGAGGCATGTCAAAATTTTAATCTAAACACATTATGTCTTGCTCCAAAAAATATTTCAGAGATGATACTTGAAAGGATTTGACAGCCATTTTAAGGCTTAATGTCCCCCCAGTAAACCTTAGACACAGCTGTTAGGAGATCCTTAAACTAGGAATGCAACTGACGATAATTTTTGCAAATTGATTAATCGGTCAATAATTTTATGATTAATAATTGGACAACCAAAGGTTCCTTAAAACATTTTTAATTTTAAAAATTAAAATCGATGAAAATAAAAATTTTCCACTTCTCGACTGGACATATTGACAGATGATTTATTTTATTTTATTTTTTTTTATCTAAAATGCAAAATGTTTATATATTATTTCAGTTTAATATGGGGGAAAAAGTCCAAATTCTGACTTTTTTCTCATATTATACTGAAATAAAATTAAAAAAATCAGTTAACTTTAAAAAAAAATTACAGTGGCCCCAATCCTTAAATTCCCAAGCAGCACTGCAGAATTGCAGCTTAGGCTAAAAATGTCCAATGTGTCATAATGCTCACATTTTCCAGTTTCAGGGCAGAACACAAAACATGACGTCACTTTAACCAGCACTAGACGCAATGCCTTGTGGGAATATTTTGCTGCGTAGAAGACATTTTGGATCTGGAAGGGGGCTGAGCTAGCCATAAGTCTTAGCTCTCGGTAAGTAAAGAACAGACTATACAATGATGTTAATCCTAAATATTTAGTTCTGTATGTTATAACGATTATCCGGCTGGTTTACTTTGCGGCCCCAGTGTTTATAAATGACCGAAATGAGACATTAAACAGCTGGAAGCCGCAGCTAATAGCCAGGGAGTGGTGAAGCTAACCGGTTAGCCAATCAGCGGAGCAGCAAACCGCATCTGTGGACAGTCTGTGAAGTTCGCTGTAACAACACGGTTTGATACATGAAAACATCAATATTAACCTATAAAAGAAAACTACAAGATCATTCAGTTTTATATATTTGAATAGATTCTTTAAACGTAGCCACCTTCTGCCACGTTTACGATCCACGAAGCTACATTTTCTTGAAAACACTCCTGAACAGTGTTTATATCTCTATCTACCTTCTACTTGGTTAGGGTCATTTTGTATCTTTTCAGCAGTGCCTTTCTTCACGTCAGTGTCGTTAACGTGTAATTACCGTAAAATAAAACAACTACTATGGAGCGCAGAAAAGCTCTAGCTGATTCATTTTATTGAGGTTAAGGATGATCTTAGGACCGGTTGTTGTCGGACATGTTTAAAGGTATAGTCAGAGGATTGATGGGTGACTGTGGCACTTCTGCCACACCCTCCCGCGTGCCCGTCTCTCCTTTGTGTCTGGCACCGATTCTGTTGGATTAATGTTTGTGTAAGAGATGGAGGGAAACGTGGTGGTCAGGTCGTTGCATTGTTTGCCTCTGCAGGGACTCACTGCAGCCTGATCTCTTCTATTTTAAATGGACAACTTTAAAGTACAAAAGTCTATTTTTATTTTTGTTTTTTTGTTATTGTATTTTGAAGGTAATCTAAATTAAAACGTCTCAATTTTAACATTTGCCCCGAATCACTTTTTTAAACTTACTAGACTCATTAAAGCAGGTTAGAGCTTTAAGAAATAAAAAAGAAAAAGCTTGGATTGCTGCACCTGTAAGGTCAATTTTAAACTTAGCAACATCAGCAATTTCACCAATAAATCAGCTTGACATTCTGTTTCTTTCATCAATTGAGACCATAGGCTTCTTTTTCCCCCGAAATATTAAATTAATTGAAATGTAGTACAAACCTTTTTCTTGCTGGAAATCTACCTAAAAAAACCTAAATAAAAACAGGGATCTATTCTTTGGTCGAAAACAGGAGGATAATTATATTATTGTGCCATTTTCTTTTTTTATTTAAAATATCTTCTTTGGCTATTCTTTCCCTTTTAACAGATTGTTTAAAAATATGGACCTCAACTGATCAGATTTCAAAGAAAACCGATATGTGTTAGCAAGTTTAAAAACTTAAAACATTGCATCTTTTTATCAAAAGTGCTAAAGAGCACACATGTACTGCTGAACTCTACACAATCCTTAAGTCAGCTTATATTTTAAAGCTTTAACACAACTGTAGAAAAATGGATCTAATGCAACTTTTTCTAGTCATTTTCAATTAGTTTAAAATTCTGACATTATTGTCTTTATTTTTTTTCACCAATGGTGAAAAGAATATATGTAACTCTGCTGTAGAGCTTTCTAGATGATAGAAGATCTTAGAATGCTGTTTGTGTCGGGGCTGGTTTGCTGCAGTGTTAACTGAGCTTTGAATGATTAAGTTATCCCAGTTAAGCATTAGCGTTGCCACTGTTTTCAGTGTGTGTTTCATATTAAGAATAGCTGGATTATAAAAAGCAGGTTCATGCTTTTGCTCACAACAGGATCCCCTTTGTTTGAGAAAATGCAAAATGGCTGAAACATTTTTTTTTCTTCAATTTATTTCTCCCCTGAGTCCATTTTTAAGTTTGTCGTTGGAGGTTATTCTATGGCTGTCTGGGTATAGAGGAGGAGGAGAGCTGCATGGCTCACTCCCCCCACCCAACCTGCTTCCCCTACTCGCTCACGCCTGTTTTTCCCTCTCGCCGTGGGCGGGCCCGTATACCTAATGTGCACCCTTAGCTGATGCTGCTTGTTCTGACGAAGCAGTGGGGAGGTCACAGTCATCCTGCAGGCAGCTCTTTTCCTCCCCCCTCCCTCTCTTCCTCCAGCATCATCATCCATTTCCCTCTCATTACCGCCTCATTTTAATCCCATCTGTGTTCCAGTTTCATGCGATTTATCCTTTTACTTTGAGAGAATCCTGATTAGGAGCCATGTATTTTCCTGGAATGTAGCAGAAGAAGGTGAGGACTACCATTTTCTCTTATATGTATGAGGCCCCAGCACCAAAATGGTTGTTTTTCAGTTATTTCAGGTGATAGATGGATGACAGTTTTTCAACAGTTAGTGTGGCTAATTTACACCGCAGCATTGGTAGGTTTTTTTTGGGATTTTCGTGGCATATTTTATCACAAGCAACACAATAGGATTACAAAATCAAAAGGCATGTATGGTTTTCATTAGCATCGCATTAACGCCTGTTTTTATGTTGATGGCATGTTAGCTTTGTGTACAGTCTTCCAGCAGCATCTCTTCTCGGCTTCTAGAGATGAATGATTGGTTTAGATCTTGGTTCAAAGAATTAACAGAGAATAAAGCCATATAATGCCTTTTTACTTTTTTTTCATAGAATATTTCAGCTACAGCTGTAGTCAGTTAATTACATTTGATTTTTCTTTTGATATATTTGTCTTTAGTGATGTTAAAAAGTTACAGATTAATAGCAAAGCATCCTCATAAAGTGCAAACATTGATGTTTTTAAATTTCACCCCAGTTCTTAAAGACTTGGCAAACATTAACTCTGGAAAAGATGGGAAGGTGTTTGGAGTGTTTTATCCTGGAAAAAGAGCTGGCGGGGATGAAAGCGTACGTCTTTATGAGCTAATGTGCGTCCCCAGTTAGTCGGTGCTTTTATCCGCACAGGTGCCTGACAGCTAGAGTTGCTCTGAAGGGTAACAAGCAGTGTGATCTCTGGATGTTCTTGATCATTCAAAGGGAAAACATTCAGAGAGGATTGGAGCTTTGAAGCCAAACTCAATAAGAGAGACATGCTCAGCTCCATTTTTCCCTGGTTTAACGTAGACTTACGGAAAAGTTAATATCTTTTCCCCTGTGACTAATGCAGCAGAAGACAATAAAAGCTCTGTTACTTATTTTACTATGCAAATTTGAGTTATTCTGTTCTTTTGATAATTTGCTTCGGTCATAAATATAATAGGCTGTCAGCTCACTCTGCTTTCCATGTATTCACCAAGTCAACATTTTGTCTTTCACTAATAGGTTATTCCTGATTTTAATTGGTCATAGCTCATTATAAACTTTAAAAACCCTGCTGGGATTTTTTAAGTTTATAATGGTGAAAAACTTCAATATTTATGAGAGAGGAATGTATTTGGTCCACAGATGATGAAAACTCAAAGATTAGTGTATTAATTTAATGTGTTTCCCTTCAGAAATGGTTGCTGTTTTTCTCTTTTTTTAACCCTGTTTGGTCAGAGAGGTTTTTTTTTTATTACAGTTCACTTCTTTTGTAACGTAAAATCATAGTGAAGGTTATATAAGAAGTGCTTGAAAGACTTAATGGCAGTTGAGAGAGGATTTAACATGCCTCTCCTCTGCTCTTCAGTAAATGATTCAATCTTTTTAATCATTTTAATCCTGTGTAGTTTAGAACGCAGGTATTTATGAAGCGACCGATGAATGTCCGTGTCGTCTAAAGTGTTTCAAGGGTTATGTTTCATTTATTAACATTAGTGACCTTCTTTACTGGGTGCTATTGGTATGATACATGACCATTTTAGATAATTCTACCTGCCAACTGTTATTTCTTTAGTTTGTGATGTTGCCTTCCCTAAAAATCTCTGCTGCTTGTCCAGAGCTCCCAGCTGTTGGTAAACGGACACCAGTGTCATTCTGAACAGAGATCTCCACAGCTGCATAACTTTCAGTGGAGCACCAGCTGTTCAGTTTCTGGTTTGAGCGCCTGTCAAGTATCCGTCATGACACAAATCAACACGATGAACAACTTCTGAGAGACGCTCACTTTGTTCACATGATTTGACATAAATAACAAGGCAGAAGTGCAGGATTGGTTGAGCAGAAGATGATTCAGATATTACTTTTTTTTTTTACTTCTTTTATCCCATGGATAAACAAACACACCATTTAACCAATGAGTGAATGCAGTGAACCTGCTGCAACCAACCAGCCAGCTCTGATTTGT
The DNA here is from genome assembly GCA_018398635.1 of Cyprinodon brontotheroides. Classification (NCBI taxonomy): domain Eukaryota; kingdom Metazoa; phylum Chordata; class Actinopteri; order Cyprinodontiformes; family Cyprinodontidae; genus Cyprinodon; species Cyprinodon brontotheroides. The sequence continues at coordinate 25,076 of JAGKQL010002504.1, read as the reverse complement.
TTCAATTAACCCGTTCAAAATACGTTTTTCTTCCTGCCCAAACGGTCAATAAGAACAGACAAAATTAGTGGTGTGGCCATTTTGAATTGGCTTTAGCTCTATGCACCAATATTGTGTTAACCTTTCATTATCATGTTGAGCTTCCTGGTTTCTAATGAGGTTATTGTCTGTTTAGAGGTAGCTGCCTGAATAAAGAGCAAACTTCAAGTCTTAAATAATGAAGTTTCTGCTCTGGTTGCATCTGGCTTCCTTCAAACCACATAAAGAAAAAAAAATTTTGTTCAAAGATAGTTGTTTTAAAAGCCACCTGGTAATGATGGATGGGATATTACAGCCTTTCAAACTGAAAACCAACAGATTTCCACCCAAAGAAGTCAGAATTGTTACACCCCCATATTTGATCTAACTGGCTCTGATGGTGCGGTGCATCCTCACAGACATCTCTGCAGAGGTAACAGCTCTACAGACATTCTTCATGTTACGATGTGATGATAGTAACGTAGGATCCCATTGCTCAACAATTTATAACACAGAGATGTTGGGATCCATTATTACTCCTAGAAAGGGCGTACTGCTGCTGTGTTCTCCTATGCATGTGGGTCGCTTTAAGGTTATCAAATATTCAAACAGGATCCTGATGGAGGTTCTGTTAGAATATAAGCATGAATGAACATAAGAAAACACTTCTTTTAGCACTAAAACCTGCTTTGTGTGATGTTTTTTCCTGCGGTTGTTAACGTAATGAACTCTGATCTCTATGAGAGGTTGTCTGTGATGCTCTCCTGTTGCTATAAAAACACTGCCCTCTAATTACAAGGAAAACTCCTCCCTCGCCACCTCATCATCTCTTCAACCATAGTCATCCTCGGTACCCGTAAACACAGTCATTGCATTTTAAACTCTCAGCTATAAGTTTGAAGTTTTATTTCTGACTGAGTCCCAGTTGTTTAGGGCCTGGATGTTTTCCTTTATGCATGTAGCCAACAGTAATGAGGCTTTGAGTCACAGTTAACCTTCGGACTCTTTGGGGGAAATGTCACATGTTCAAGGTACGCAATACATGCCTGGCATTTTTCCGTATTGTTAAGTCTTTCCAGCTGCTTTTTTTTTTTTTTTTGCAGGCAGCTTGACGGTTATTATTACTGGTACTTTTTGTTGTTGTCATTTTACACTAACATTCACAGCAGGCTGTGTTTTGAAGCTGGGATCAGAAAGTATCTCCTCTGGTAACCTGGAGCACTGCAGCTTATTATTGGCACCAAATCCCCAAATGATTTCCTGTAGCTGAATATCTTCTGTGGCCTTCAGAGTGGGTTTTGTGTTGTGCAGGGTGTGGCCTTTTGCTCAATGCACACAGATAACCAGTGTATGCAGATGAGCTTCCTGAAGAAATGCTGACCCACTGTGTGTCTTACATTGAGCGATTAGATAACCTCTGGGTACATCTCTCACTGCTGGAGGGTGATCTTATTACCGGAGCTCAGAGATGAGACGGTGTAGGTTAACATTGACGGAAAAATCCCTGTACACACTGAGATCACATTTCATGTCATACAAAAGAAGCACGGCTTGCTAAAAGAAATATTTAGAAACAAAGCTGCATCAATTGATGTGACTAACAATTTTACATTAGCTGAATTACTTTTGCTCTTTAGAGAGTTTGTGTGACACCCCCTGCGCAGCTGAGTCATTGAAGATCATTATTTGGAGCTTTTTTTGTTCTAGCTTCTCCTTTTAAGATTTGCCTCAATTAGTTAGCTTGTCATTAAGCTTAGATCCAAACACTGCAGTTTTTTTTTTTATAATATGTATTTTTGTCTGTAGAAAAGGGATTCCAAGTCTTCCTAAAAGGTTATTGTTCTTGTTGGCTGCTTAAGCCTGACATTTTTTTGTAAGATGCTTGTATTTGTTTGATTAAAACCCTTTTTTTTTTTTTACAAATTTCTGACAATTTAGGGAGAAAAAGGAACACAAGCAGTCCATCATTGTAGATGAAATGTCTCCCCTCTTGGAGCTTCTTAAACAGAAAAAGTTTTAAACACAAACTCATTTAATTTAGTTAAAAAAAAACAATTTTAAATGTCATTCTTCAGCACATTAATTATTGGGTTGCATTCATGAATTACGCATTAGTTTAGAGATTTTTATGTCATTTCAATTTAAGGTATATTTACATATTGACAGAGATTGATCCAACCATACATTTATTGCTTTAAATAGTCAGCGACGTTATTAGAGCAGGTTAGGAAGTGATTGTATTTTATCTAAAAATAATCCTAATGTACAGCAGGGATGAGTATTGCCAAGGTTGTTATGATACAAAAAGCATCACAATACATTATTATCGTGGTATTGCAATGTTCTACTAAGGTAATATGAAAATGAAATAAAGAGATATAAAAGCAAGAGCTTTATACGCTATCAGAAGATATCGATCATTCTGTTTTGGTACCTATGTTGTTTGGTGTTTCAGTTGCACAGCAAAAGGGATCCATAGCGCCATCTACTGGAATGGTGGTGCAGAGGTAGCCTATTTCCCCCTATTGTTTTACATAGGGGGAAATAGTTTTTAATTTTATCAGTAGCTAAAAAGTTCAATATTATATTGGGCAGCCTAAGATAGCGATATATCGCCAAATTGATTCATTTATTTTCTATTTTATTCTATTCACTCCTAATACATTTGAGGACAACCCTGGATTTTGCTCAACTAACATACAAGTTAATTTTGTTTTAGATGAACGGTTCTAAAAACCGTTTTAAAACACATCAACCAGATTATCTGCTGTTCTTGGTTTTGTAAATCACTCATCTCAGCTAAAGCAGCTTAGAAAAATAGAATAATATTAACATTAAAACTTTTCTTTTAAATCCCCTTTGTTTAACTTGTCAAGGGAAAATCTAGAACACAATTTAAACAGTTCTTTGGGATTTTTTCTGTTTCCTCTGGTTCAGGTTTCCTTGAGCTCCAGCAAAAATGTCAACTATGGTGTATCTACGGGAGGAGAAGCTGGAGAAGCTCTCCCAGGAGGAGATCATCTCCAACACAAAGCTGGTCATCCAAGGTCTGGAGGCCCTGAAGAACGAGCACAACTCAATCCTCCACAGCCTGCTGGAGACCATCAAGTGCCTAAAGAAGGATGAAGAGGCCAACCTGGTCCATGAGAAGTCCAACTTGCTCCGCAAGTCAGTAGAGATGATCGAGCTAGGCCTGGGAGAAGCCCAGGTAAGGAAAAATAAGGAAAAGAAGCCTATGATAATATAGGTTATATTGGATAGTCGTCCGGCTTGTTTCCTCCTCACAGCTTCCTCATTCTATACTGAGTTCACATGGTGATCATGATTCACTCAGAATCTGACTGCATTTGTAGTTGTCTTTCTTGTCCTTTGCTATGGTTCTTCCGTCCCGTTAAATGTCCTCTATCCTCGATGCTGTCTCTACCTCAGGTGATGATGGCTCTGTCCAATCACCTGAACGCGGTGGAGTCTGAGAAGCAGAAGCTGCGCGCTCAGGTGAGGAGGCTTTGCCAGGAGAACCAGTGGCTGCGGGACGAGCTGGCCAACACCCAGCAGAAGCTCCAGAAGAGCGAGCAGAGCGTGGCCCAGCTGGAGGAGGAGAAGAAGCACCTGGAGTTCATGAACCAGCTCAAAAAGTATGATGAAGACGTCTCGCCCACTGTAAGTAAATCTTTAACAGCCCTATGAGGAAATCTTTCAACTATTTGTATGGTGTTGAGTTATATATATATATATATATATTTTTAAATAAAGGATGCTTTCCACACTAAAGACCTGGAGCTCATCACTAAAGATCATCATCAAAACATGAAAGCATGCTAAAAGTCAGCAAACATAAAATGGGTTTATTGTTGTAGTTGCACTTGCAGTGAGAATGGGTGTCTGGGACTGGTGCAGGGAAAGAAAAGGACCCATTGATGTAACCCTTTTCATGGCTCAGTTCTTCTCATACCTATTGTTGTGGAATTTGCTGGTGAATCTTCTCAGTCATCAAAGGTCATAGTCTTGGTATCTTGCTTTAACTATTTGTACCAGAATTTCCCTGATGGAGTAATCCCAAGGGACAAATAAAGCTGAGTCCAAGTCTTGTCATTCTTAAAAAGTAAAAAAAAAAAAAAAAAACCCACTGGACTTTGTTTCCAAGTTTAAAGACGTTTCGCTTTTCATCCAGGAAGCTTTTTGAATTCAAAATGTCAGAATAAGCGTTGAGTTATAAAGTGGACACAAAAAACGCCTTGTTTTGTCTTAGAAAACATGCAAATTGAACCAGAAGAACGGATCTTCCCCTTAGGAACGGGGTCTGTTGTTGTGGACTGTTGGCATTTATGTCTGTAACACCAATTAAACATTTTCTAATATTCCACTCTAAAAAATAAGTCATAAAGGTATGAATAATTTGTGCTGATCTCGTATCCATTCAGTATTTGTATTGGTCAAAACTTAAATCTGCAATATTGGTTATTGTGAATGAGAAGCTTTTATCTAGGCATCCCTAATTCTCTCTAGATTTAGTTGTTCCAAAATGTCAGTTGTACTAAGGCTGATTACCAATAATAGGCTACAAAATTTCAATACGCACTTCTCAATTTCCATAGTTTTCTGTTTCACCAGCTGCTTTAATATGCAATTTGATGCATACTGAGTCACTAGGAAAAAAAATCTGGAAGAGCTCTCATATCTTTGCATTTAAGCTACAGTCAGCAGGTGCTCTCATTTGCTGCATACCGTATGATGTGTTTTTCGGACTATTAGCCGCACCTGAATATAAGCCGCAGAAGCTAAATTGCATGATTTGTACATGTACAAGCCGCACCGGACTATAAGCCGTAGGTTTTTTATGTTTAACACAAACTGTCTTGCGCTCGCAATGTCTGTCTTTCTCGCTGTCGTTCTGTCTCGTACCTCTTGCGGTAGAAGTCTGCTTCCGGAGGACCTTCGCGTTCCTGCGTGCGCGGCTACCGTACTTGTGTGTTGAAGAAAATGTGACGTCAACATGGTGGATGGTAAAATCCATAGATTTAGGTATTACCCTAGTGGCCGTTAGCTGTAAAAGTCCATATATAAGCTGCATTGTTGTATAAGCCGCAAGGTCGAAAAATGGGGAAAAAGTCGTGGCTTATAGCCCCAAAATTACGGTATGTTCCTCTGGTTGTTGAATCACGGCTTAACTTCTGACCAAAATATTGGCCTAATTTGAGAGATATTGAATTATTTCTCAGCTTGGCATATATCACATGGTGCGTTTCAATTTTTTCCTCATCTTTACAAGCGGCTCCATAAATTCTCAATCTGCTGGTCCAAAGTGGTCAACAATACGTTTCCTGAATACAGAGGTGTAGTGTTTATTTTTGTGACAGAAGAGTTGAAATGTTGCTGAACCTAGAAGTTCCAGATCTAGCTCCTCCTGGTGGCTAAAGGTTGCACAGTGTTGCTTTGGTATAATTTGTATCCAGGGCTGAAAAAGCCCAAGAGTACAAAAAAGAAAAGTAATTAAATCAACCAAAAACCTTTTTGACACTGAAATGTTTGTTTGTGCTTCGTTGTTTTATTGTGTTAAGCAGTTGCCAAATTGAGGTTGTTACATCAGCTATTGTACTAAAAGCTAAGGAAATATTAGTGTGTTGCAAATTTGTGCAACAGCTATAATGGTCAGTAATAATTTACAGCATCAATGACCAGAGTCCAGTGTCAAAGGTTCACAGATCTTCATTGAATATGTAATAACTGGCATGGGGAGAATGCACACAGTATTCTAGCTGTTTGGGTCATACAGTTTGTTGCATATTTGCAACAGGCGTCAATGGGTTATACATTTTTTACTCTCATTGTGTTTTAATTGCAGTAAAACAAATTCTCTAAATCAGTAATTGTGTTAAATTATTTGCCAAGATGTTTGCAATACTTTTTTGTATTTGTTTATAAGTAGAAAGTTCTAATTTTAGCTTAGTTGCCATAAAGAAATGTGCATGTGCAGGAGATAAATACGCCTCTCCTGTTTGCTGAGTAAGAATATACCTTTCTCCAAATAAGAGGCTACTTTAGGTTTTTATTGATGAGGTGGCAACAATGAGCTGCTATATTACCTTCCCGTATGTTGATCCCAAAATGGGGCTTATTGGCTTTTCTTTTCTGCTTAAATCAGCAGAAACTCTCCTGCTTGGAGCCTTAGGGCCTCTGTTATATGTCTAGATTAGCAGCTATGTTTTCAGGTCTTTTTATTACTAATAGATGAGAGAACTTTATCCTCCACCTAAAGGTTATAAGGTTCTATAGAGTCTAATATTTGTGGTTGTGTTTATGGTGATTTAGCATCATTTGTATGGTTATATGTAACCTTCTTTAATGGATGATAAGTTAACTCAACCAAGTTAAATAGGATTTGAAATCTTTTATTTTTCTTGACTCTTTTTAAATATATTTTAATTCTTAGAGATGGGCCAGTGTTTAGTGTAATATAGTAGTCACAGAAACACCAAAAGACAACTTGGACGACCTTTTCCCTAATGATGAAGAGGACCAAGGTCAAGGAAGTAAGTGAAAGGATGTTTAGTACTTGATCTTAAATGTGTATTTTACTAATAAGTAAATAAAAAAATTCAGTTTTCCAGCTCTTGGTCTGTGATGTAAAAAAAATGAGGAGGTTTTTGGGATTAGGCAGAGTAATGTACATCGAGAGAACTCCCACCTGATTCTTTGTTTTTCTAAAAGAATTTAAAAATGTTTATTCTTTGGTCTTTCCTCTCACAGTGCAGCACCAACACAACCCAGCGCTGCGTGGCTGCAGCCCACGAAGGGGAGGCTGGCAGATACCGGCCAGCCTGAGGGCCCTGCAAACCTGGTGATCCGAGTAAGGCCTCTCAGGGCAGGTATATGAGATTGGCCGGTGCGCTCTGCAAGCAAGCTTTGAGGACTTGGAAAAACCTCTGGACATGACCACCCTGATGTTGCCACCATGCTCAACATCCTGGCTTTGTGTCTACAGGTAAGGATCAACAGATACACTTGAGCTGCTTCCTCCTTCATTATTTTTTGCTTCATTAAGCTGATAAAGTCCTGTTTCTTTAATCATGCGGGGATCAAAACAAATACAAAGGGCTGCCCATCTGCTCAATGATGCACTATCCATCGTGAGAAAACCCTGGGCAAAAGAACCCCAGCTGTGGCGTTCGGTTTTTCATGGCAGTAGCTCACAGCCATCTGTCCCTTTTATTTTGTTTTATGTAACTGGTGAACAGGAGGAAAACCAGCTCAGTTCTATGCTTACCGTCCTGCTCAGTCATTTGTTATACCTCTACTACTTTATGATTGCTGGTCATACGCCCGTGAGGCAGCAGCGTAATCCGTCACAGTTATCGGGCCTACTCTTGGCTCACAGTAAAAATCCTCACCCAGGTTACAGGTTTACCTTGAACTCCAAATGAAATAATTCAGTTTTTATTCAAAAGTGAAATTTGTGTTATTTAGAGGAGAGGTTTCCATCTGCAGCCGCTACAGAGACTGACCTGGACGCTTAATCAATCCTTTATAATGCACCTGAAATGTATTTATTATATTTATAAATAATGTTTAGAATTTGGGCTTATATGTGGCTAACACAGAAAATTAAAAAAATAATACAGAACATGGTCTATTTTGATTCGCGCTTCTTATAGACAGTGGCAGATACCTCCATAAGAAGGATAAAGACACAAAAATTATTTCTAAAGAAGTTGATTGTTTAATGTTCTCCATTCTCTCATATATTGGATTACTAGTTGCAGAAAAGTCAGAGAAATATTATGTTACTTCTTCCTGTTATGGCAGGCCTGTTTACTAATTCTGCTGCATATAAACTGAAAATGATGTGAGAGGAAAAAAGTGCTACAATAATTTGTCCAGGCTCATCCTAATCATTTCTTAGATTTTTTATTTTTAATAAAAAGCAAATCTTTTATAGAAACTTTAGTTTGATCTTCATTAAAATTTTCACTAAAATGAATCAAGTTTCTCTTGATATTTCAGTTCATCCAGATGCGTATGTAAAATAACCAATCTGAAAGATTAATCTAAAACTAGTTAAGATTTCTTTAGAAACACGCCCACACCCCCAGAGTAAGCTAATAAAGCAATGCTGCAGCTCTTTTGTTTAACACCTTGGAGGTTTGAGTTTTCTTAGAGCTCAGCTTGACAGAGCTTGTATTTGAAGACTTTATTAGCTCTCTGGACTCCAGCGGTAAAATCCCTGAAGTGCATCAGTACAAAACAGCAGAGTGGGTCTAATCATTGCATCTGTCTCTTTATTCTGTCAGGTTGCTGCAACGCCAACAAATCTTGGCTGTGTTGTATGGAAAGAGAGGGAAGTACAAAGGAAGCCGAAACTCTTTGCAAGAGAGCTCTGGAATAAGAGAAAGGTGGGTCATGTCCTGGACTGCACCAACAGCACAGTCTGCCGAGCAGGAAAAAGTCTCCTCAGTAACATCATCTTTGGATTGAGAAATATGATTTTTCTTAAATTGAGTGTAAAAAAGTTCTTCTGGGGGCTGTTCCCCTGAGTGGGAATTATGGCTTTAATTGAGAGCAATAGCTGAAAATGGATACAAAGCACTAGGGAGGAGAAGCAGAAGATAGATTAGAGACATGACCAGCTGTTGAACTCTGAAGGGTAAAATGTTATCTGTTGGTCCTATTCCTGAGCTCCTTTCGATCAGTCATCTGTCTTTTTATATATTCTGTGTTCTTGCAGCAGAAAAAAAAAAAAGATCAGATGATTACAGAAATGATTTTACTAAAAACTGTCTGCAGCGTCTTACACTGGTGATTTAGCTCTATTACTTGCCTCTTTATTTTTTTTAAAAAATGTACAATCTTACCTTTACTCAGCCTTCCCAACTGCAAAAAATGATCTCAAAATGAGTAAAATGTCTTTAAATTAATGGTATTTACCCCTTAATTTGAGTAGGTAAATAAGATGATTTGCCAATGGAATTGGGTATTTTTACTCTAAAATAAGGTATCTAGATAAAATGCACTTGAAATAAGACAATGCAATTCGTTGTTTTTCTCATTTTTAAGTGTAAATTGTCCTGTTCCATTGGCAAAGTGTCTCACTTAAATCCTTAATTCAAGAAAAATGCACTTATTTTAAGAAGAAATTACTTATTTAGGATTTCATTTTTTTTTTGCAGTGTGTTATCTACCTCTTGTTTTGTTTTCAATTACCTCACTGAGGTGTGGTGTGTTTAATCAATATCGTTAATGATGAAATTTGGACCATTCTAATCACCAGCTGCTTTTTTTGCAACTTTTAGCACAAAGACACAGTGAATTATTAGTTTGTCTCTGTATTGGGCCGTCCAGGTCCTGGGGAAAGAACACCCAGATGTAGCCAAACAGTTTTAACAATCTGGGTCCTTACTGTGCTGCAGAACCAGGGCAAATAGAGGAGGTGGGACTACTGGCCGTCACCGGAGATCTAATTAGTGCAGGCTGGGTCCAGAGATGATCCCAATGTGGCGAAGACCAAGAACAACCTGGTGAGAAAAGAGGCATCCTGCTCAATGTTCACTCAAAAGCCATTTATTTGTACACAAAACGCCTTAATATTCTACAGAAACGCATTTTGTATTGCTGTTTTCAGATGATCTCTGCAGAGGCCTTTGCTTTTACAGATTGAATTCTCTCCACAAAGTTTCACTTTTAATACATTTCAAATTTCATTTTCTGCATTTTTTAAGCTAAGCTCATTCAAGGCTGTCATTTTCTCTCTCAGAAATTAGCTAGATCTTTATTTACTTTTATTATATTTTTGAGGTAGTTAATAATGTCCTTGATCTCCTGGCTCATTACTTTTATGTTCTCCAATTTTTTTGTTTTTGTTATTTTTTCTTCTCACAGTCAGTAAAAATCTTCCCAGTAAAAATGTGAGGCTGTATGCTGCAGTGTTGTTCCTGCATGACGCCTATACCATGGATTTTCTCCCTCAGGGTTTGCAGAGTTAGTGCCCTAAAAATGCATCCGGATTTACATGTATTTTTCTCCTGTTTTTCTGCAGGCCTCCTGCTTCCTCAAACAGGGGAAATACAAAGAGGCTGAGATTCTGTACAAAGAGATTCTGACCCGAAAGCTCATGAGAAGAAAGAGTTTGGATCGGTTGATGGTAAGGAACCATAATGGATGATAGATTAGAGATTGTCATTTTCTGCCTGGATTAAATGTGTTTTATAACTAAACTGGGTTATTCAAGCTATTATTATGATGATAAAAAAAAAAAAAAGATCTCATTCTGAGCAGGTTGCTACAGTTTACTGCGGGTTCAGAAGGATAAAACCGTTATGATGTTCGTTTTTTTTCTGCCTGGGTCATTAAAAAGGAATCAGAAATCATTAGTCTCCTGCCGCCTTGTTTTTGTTTTTTGTTTTTTTTTAAAAGCCTCCCTTATTTTCCTAAGAAGGCTGTTTAATGTATGCTAGCATAATTTTCTTTCCAGTCTGAAAGAAAAATGAGAAAATAGCATAACTTGATCATTGATTAATTAATTCATTCATTTATCAAAAGATTCATCCTCCTGAGAATTCATTCCTCCACCTGATCTCAAGCTTTGGTCAAATATGGCTCTTTGAGCAGTTTGCCGTCGCACCCTGAATCCACACATCACCTAAATAGATAGGATTTGCGCGCCGTACGCACCCTGCAGTATGTGAGCAAAGTAATCGAAGATGAATAAAGTATTTTGCTCAGTGTTGGAGTTCGCTGTATATAAACCATCTCTCCTGTCTGTCTGCAGCTCAGAACGCTTCTCCATCTGGATGCATGCAGAGGAAAGAGAGGAGATGAGGCAGGGTAAGAACACCTTCAATTAAACAAAAGCTGTATGTTTGGTGGTAGTGAAAAGCCTTCCTGGAGTCTGAAGTATCGCCCTTTTTAAGATTTAAGTATCAGATGCAGAGGATGTCTGTTGTTGTGGGACACAGAAAACGCTGCTTCTATCAGGTTTTAATCCGCCTTTTCTCTTGTGGGTGCTTTGTTTCCTCTCTGGATTATTTCCAGGGCAAGCACAGAGACAAACAAATCTCATGTACGGAGAGTATGGTGGTTTTCGGCAAGGCCTGCAAAGTCAACAGGTGACACTAATAGCCATGTTTTTATAGCTTAGTCGTGAAAAGCTAGATGTAGCCTCTAGGATGCAGTGTGTAGCCTTTACCGTAAACCTGATGGGTTTGTGCATTTGTCTTTTCATCCTCTTTGTGACCTTTTTAAGTAAATACCCTTTCCCTCATGCAGCCCCACAGTGAATACTACCCTGAGAAACCTTGGTGCCTCTACCGCCAGCAAACTCGAGGTCAGCTGAGACACTGGAGAGTAGCGCCAGGAGGTCTCGCAAGCAGGTCAGCCACACCCTCTATCCCTTTCTGCATGCCGCATGCATACGCTCCTTTTATTATAAAATTCTGAAGCATATCCCTTCATGTTAGGAAAGCAAATCTCATGGTATTTCTTTCCTTTTCCTGCATTGCTATGGATCCAGAGCAACACAGTAAAGTGGTTCATCTCCTGTTGGCTCCCCATCCGGCTTCCACCTCTCCCCTAACATCACCTCATCTCACAATCATTTAAAAATACTTTGCCGTCTTCTAAAAAAGTGATGTAATTACATCAGGAGGGGCAGGAAATGGGAAATCTCTTTAATTCCCATAAAACGTTTTACTCCCACCCATTTTCCCCGCTGCCGTGTCTGCATCGGAGCTTGTTCTAACTATGCCTGTATCTCTGCGGGGCATCGATCCCATCCACCAAACACGTGTGGTGGGAGATCCTGAAAGATCCAGAGGGCTTAGAGGTGAGAGGAGCAGAGATAGTCTGACCAGCGTTAAGTGCAGGCGGCTCTGAGACCGGCGTAGGAAGTGAGTATGGGCGTGAGTGGAACAGGTGAGTACAAATCCACTATTGAATAAACACGACTGCCTCTTCTGGAAAAACCAGCCGGTGTCGGTGATTCCACAGAGAGTCTGGGCTGGTACAGAAATTCACTTTCTTCTTCCTAATGTCATTTAAAGATGACACCGGTGTAAAACATGGGAGGAATCCTTCCAATTTTGGACCTTTTAAATATGTAATATTAAAAATATCTTTTAAAAATACTTGATTGTATTCAATGTCAATAGAACCAGAATAATACATACAGGCTCATATAAACACATGCCTTAATATTTGTTTAAATTTTCCTCAAGAAGTTGCACTTTTGGCTGACATTTTTTATTTTTTTTTGGCAGCAATTAACACTTTTAAGAGCAGTTCTTATAGAATAAGTGACTAGCTTTTCTTTTGTAAAGTTAAAATTAAAAGTTATAAATTAGTCTCAGACATCCAGGAAGAAAAAAAAGTTCAGATTGTTAGGATTATTTTCCCAAAGTGTTCAGTGAATGTTGGTGCTACCCACCTTGCTTGACAGTTTGTAGCGTTTCCTTAGGTTTGAACGCTTTTACAACTGCTCCCCTGGGCACACAGGATCAGTGCAGTTAATTAGTAGATGGAAGGATGTGTTCCACTAAGGCAAACACACACAACAGAGCAGGTTTTGGACGGATAAAACTAACCAGCTTTGAGCCCTTTAGCACTATGAAGAATGTTTAGGCTGGTAGGCGGCTGGGGTCCCCTGCCATGAAACAAACCAAAGAGAGTATTTTTGATGTCAGCCAGAAATATTTCAGAACCTTTTTATTGGTTAAAATACATATTTTTTTCCTAGATATTAACAGTGCTGTGTCCATATGTTCGAGTCTGCATGTATGCTGATTCCAACTCTGTGGAAAAACAGAGAATCTAAAAAACTTCACACCTGGGACCTTAAATTAAAAGGTCAAAACACATCTTCAAAAAGCCACTTTTATTGAAATCTTGCCTTGATGATCAGATGTTACTTCTCTCTCAGGGCTGAATAGGCTGCTACATTTAGCAGAATGCTAACCCCCGCCTCTACTTTCGTCCTACATGGATAGCGGTGTATCTCAGAGCTACTCAAACTCGTCAGCCCAACATAACCTGCTGTACTGACATCAATGTAGACGTAACAGGCTTGATTTGGCGATTACAAATTTGTGATGCAAAACTATGTCCACACAGAAGGCTGCCCAGCATGCAGTGATCTTTCTGTACCAGCCCATCCGACTCCCTGCAGTTGAAATGCATGTTTTTCTCCTGGAGTTGAACCTAGTTTCAGCTGTTCTAAAACAAAAGTTGATTGAGTGTGTCTTGGCATGCTCTTAGCCTCACTGTTTACTTTTACATCACATGTTTGTTTGTTTTTTGTTGTTTTTAAATGAGTGGTTCTTTTTTGCTGGCAGCCTTTCTTTGCAAGTGAAACTATGAAAAGGCACACGCCAGTCTCCGTGGCCCTGGTAACATAATACATATCCGCATCCATACAATCTGGAATCCTAGATTGAAATGTCTAATGCAGTATAAAAGGTTCATTGCACACGGTAGGCTAGAGGGTTGATTCTCCTTCGACATAATGAGTATCACATGTCTGCTGATTGTTTGAAGTAGATCAGGACTTTTCTAGAGAGGTTTTAAAGGGGTTTGAGTATAAAAAAAAAGCAAATGCAACAGAACGGGTGTGGCAGGTAAAAAAATAAAAGCCTCAGCCTGAGCTTGTGCCTCTTCATTCACTTGGCTGGGCCGCAGCCTCAGCATGCATGTTCAGCCTGCCACTCTCACCCCCTTAACATGCACTAATGGACCATGTCTGTTCCAATGGTTTCACATGAACTGAGCTCTCTGCTTTTTTTCTCAGCTTGGATATCTAGTGTTGTTTTTAACTTCCTGAAGTTTGAATGTGAATCATTTTGCATTCAAAGTTGGTCACATTTGTTAACCTCACCTTGTAAAAGATGTGTGAAAGCCTTAAAAAGTAAAAATCTGTAATTTGCCCTTTAATCAGTTGAGGCAGATGTGGCATATTTATGCTGGAATAAAGTTTGGAGCAACCAATCCTTACCTTTATAGTTTTTTCCCTTTAATTTAATTAATTTGATTTTTCTCTTTAATTTCCTTTTAATTTAATTTTCATAATTTTAAAGTTTGCAGAAAAAGTCTGTTTTATCAGATAAGACCCTTGACAAAGTTGCAAAATCCTCCTTGATATTTGTTAAAAATGTTTCATTACAGCAATGTTTGCTTCACACTCAAGACCAATGGGTCTGTTAGTTATCTTGTTTCCATCAGATATGATGCTTTCATCTTTCTAGAAAGTTTCCATTTTCCCCACCCTCTTTTTTCTCTGTCAAGTTTCCAGGTGTTAGTATTTCAGCCCCATGACTGACTCCCTCAACCTAGCCCTGCAGCAATATCACCACAGTTGAAATATTGTGTATTCCTCTTTACCAGAGGCCATGATTTGTCAAACTTAGACCAAATTAGTCCTGAGTGTGACCCATTTGATTACATCAGAGGCCAAGTCCTGCAACTTTTGGAAGCTTACATGACAGAAAGCTTTGCAGGGCCTGATTTTTAACTTATTGATTTAAGCAAGTGTGTTGGAGGTGAGAGAAACACTTGAGGGCTGGAATTGCAAACCCTTGCTTAAGGCCCCGGCTCAATGGAAGTCAAAACGAACACTAAACGCTGATATTTTCCAAAAACGCTTGTCAGAAAAGACGGAGACGTAGTGGTCAAATGTGAGCCGCCCACACACCTAATGCATGAAAACGCTGGTAAAATGTATGCCAGGCCTGTAAGTGGCGCTTGTGGTGCCAAAGCAAAAAAATAAGCGACGAAATGTTGGGCATGACTAATATTTATATATTACGGTTGTCTCCCAAGTGGGTCCATTTTCATGGTTAAGTCAAATTCAAGGTGCTGAACTATGTCGTCATATTGCTCTGTTCTTCCTGGAGATATTCCAGAAGAAGAAGATTCTGTTGTAAGTCTCGACAGCAGGGTGAGTAGCATCAGTGCAAAACATTCAACACACAGTACGGCGCCATTGTTGTTGTGGGATATCACTTCCTCGTGGTCGCTACATGCTGTTTAGAGGCTTACACTATGACGCATGTAAGCAAGAAAAAAAAAAAAATGCGTTAGAGCTTAAAGATGGTGGAACGCGAAAACGGCGTTTCAAAAATCTTCCCACTCTGAAGGTTTAATAAAAAAAGATCCGCTATACAGACCCTCAAACGCCGGGTTTCGTGGTGGGATGAGAGGCTGGTTTGGTGAAAATTTGTGCGTTTAGGCCAGTCGGCTTCGTGTGGACAGGGCCTTAGTCCTGACTCTTCTGATACTGTCTTCTATTTAGTTTACTCCGCAGGTTTTCTAATTGGTTTTAGGTTAGTTAGAAGATGAAGATCAAAGAAGGCTGCTTTTTTATGCTGCCTTTATTTGCCATTGTGCTGTGAATTATTATCCTGATGGAAAAACATGTAAAACCCATTTCCAGTTTTCTGGCAAAGGCCTCCTACGTATCTAAAATGGTTCCCAAGACTTTTGTTGGGAAGCAAGTGAACAGTATCAGAGAGGCTCTTTAAAAGTTGACAGTTAATCCTGCTGTAAAGTAAAAAAGAAAAAAAAAACTCTGGATATTTGTGCCCCCAATGATTGCCAAGGATGGGGAGGTAAGGAGGGAGAGAAATGCAGCAGTCTGCTCATGTTGTGACCCACAGGTTTTGTAAAGATATTTTTCCCTCCACTCTTCTCAAATTAAATTTTTTTTGTTTTGGTTTTCTTAAATCTTTTCTGTTCCCTGCAGCAATGAAGGGTTGGTTTAAGGCTTTGATCACATCCTTATATAGGGTGCTTATAAATGCAAAACTACTTACAAACTTAACCTCAGCAAATCTAACAGCCTATATATTAATGCAAAAGTTGCAGGTCATTATCAGAGGAGGATAAAATGTATGTATAGAAAGAAAATTGTATCTCACTATCTCGAAAGTTGGACCCCTTTCATTAAAGTGTGAAATTATGTCCCTCCATTCGTCCATCCATCCATATATTTATAAACCCTGTATTATAGCTCAGCTAGCCTGGGTTTAAATGAAACGGTATTTACAGATCAGTCTGTTTTTAAACAATGCAACATTATTGGACTTTCCCTTTCAGGAGCTCATCAAGTCTGTGTTGAAGCAGTTTGGTAAACAGGTTGCTAATTCAGATGAGAATGCATCTGTTTCATATCAAGTTTTGTTTAGTTTTTAATGTGTCATTAAAGGCATGATCGGACTGAATACTGTATGTGTGCCTGCAGAAGCTTTGTTTTCTCACATTCAAACCACTGCTTTTCAAACCTTTCCTTGTTTTGCTTTTCTCCTCCCTCATTCACCACTAACATGTTTCTTTGTTGATTTCTCTTGCCATGACAACCAATCAGCCTGCCAATCAAATGTCCTTCTCCCCTTGGCAGTCAGTGGATTGTACTCTCCCTGGTAAAGAATGCAGGTCTGGGTTGGATGATGCATAGCGATAATTAAAAGGGCTTTATTAGCCATCTGTTATAACGATGAACCATCATTTAATAACAATATTAGGGTTTACAGGGATTTGGATAGTTTGTTTGCTTAAAATTAGGTTTTAGCAACTCGCCGTCAGCATATTTGGTGCAGTAGGTGTTCTGCAGGTGTCGTGCATCTGCAGTGTGCACCCAGTTACTGTGCACTCTCTGCCAAGTTCAGGCTTTCCTGTACCCAAGGAGAAAATAGAAAGAGCTGAGTCACACAGACTGCATCGCTGATCTGACTGCAGCTTCTAGGTTGACTTAATTTTTTTTATGGAGAAATGCAGCTCCCAATGCTGCGGCAGTTTCACGTCACACAAATTTAGCATCGTTTTAGGGATGTAAATCAGATGTTTGCTTCCACGCCATCTGGAAATGAGGGAAAAAAGTAGCAGATTTGCTTTCAGTATTTTCCTGATATAACCTATTATATTTTGTATTTTTTCTGCAAAGTCAGGGGTGTAAAATATTCATACTGCAGTCAGAATCACACTCCAGCAAATCAGGTTATGAAAGTAAAACAATCCCCTTTATTATAAGCCATTTAGGAAACTGACAAAGTCTGAAAGCACATTTTTAATAAACATAATATAATTTCTATTTTATTGTATTTTTTCTACCTAAATATAAAAAAAGAAACTACAGTAAAACCTAAAAGAATTCAAGTACGAAATACACAAGTTTCACCAGGAAGCGTTTCACTGGATGAGACAAAGCCAGTCCAGAGAATTTCTAAATGAAAAAGATCAAGAAAAAGGTCAGAATCTACAGCCTGTGGTTACCAAACATGGGCTGCAGATAAGCATTTTGTTTTCAATGGCTCAAATGCTGATATTAAAAGGTAACCAGGTTCAATCTCTGCACCAATGTTGCTGTCTGGATTAGGGCCAACACTGTTAAGATGGAGGCAGGATGAGGGACAGTAAAGACAAACAAAATTATTTTATCCCTCTCAGTTAGATTATTTTCATACTGACTGGTTTTAATAGCTGTTATTTTATTGGAACTACTGCAGGGTGTTTCATGCTGTCATAGAATACATCAGTACCTGCATTAAAACTCAGTTTATTTTAATTTTGTAATCCACTCCAGATCTGATGTAATAACATTTGGTTAGATGATGGCTATAAATAACCTCCAGTAGCAGAAGGTCACTAGATTTAATTTGGGATTTATCCTTAAATAATCAGCAATATGTTGCAATATAAAGCTTTTAGAATAGTTAACAATTGAGTTATGAGATCTTGACTTTATCACCTCTATAATATAGGAAACAAAGTTGGCTACAACTGGAAGTTGCAGGTATGAAATAATATAAGGAAGAAGTGAGGAAATGGCTCTGGAATAAGGGAGGAAATAGGAAAAGAAGGGAATAGAGGAAAAGTCTCTTTAAAAATGTAACCAATCTAAAAAATACTGAGCTATAGCTTATAGAAACAGAATGAATCAATATCATGGGTGTATATTCAGGTGGTGGGACAGGTGAGAACAATGTTGAACTCGAAGAACCCAGTAAACCAGTTAGCAAGAAAATGTGATGAAATTTCTTTAGGTTTTTTTAATATTGCCTGAATTAAAGGTAATATTAGTGCCCTTTTTATTAGAGATTAGAAAGAAATTAGCTGGAATATTAAACTAGAAGTGTTTGTATTTGTCATGTGATATCATTGGGACCTCTGTGGATCCAGTAAAAAGATGAAGTCAGGGAGGTCTAGCATAGGAAGCCAGAACTAGAGCACCAATCTCACCGTATACTGCCTTCACTCTTTTTTGTCTCTTTGTCTCTTTTTTTTCTGGTTTATCAGGCCTAAGCCATCAAGATTATTCCTTCGTGCTTCTCTCCTCCCCAACACAGTAATAAAGGGATGTGTGTTGTGGATTTCCCTCCCTGGGCTCCTTTTTCCCTCAAACCAACAGCTCCTCTACGCTCCCGGGTCCCCTACTAGCAGAGACTCAGAAATCTCCCTGGTTGTCATCTCTGTTTCCTGCTCAACTGGCAACTGTTGGGACGTTGGTCTTCTCATCTCTATACTGAGATTGTTGCTCTCGCTATCCTTTCCTGTCACTAACCAATGTCGGTCTTTCTTTCAGCTTTTTCTCTCACTTCACTTTTTCAGAGTTTTGTGTGTGTGTGTGAGGTGAGTGCAGTGTATCCTTGGCCGAGGACGTCACTTGCATTATTTTTCCTCCTCTTTTAGAATGTATTTATACTTTGTTATTAATAGGTCATATTTGTTAAAGGTGGAAGTGATGAGAGTTATCTTAGGTTAGCATGTGTTCTGCAGTTTATCTCACAGAAGTTGTTACGGTCTGGCCAAAACACTCGAAACCTCAAAGTGAAAGTTTAGCTAAGCATTAGCTGCCATGTTGGTGCCTGGATTTTTGCCACTTTATATGTTTTCAAATGATTATCTTTCCCTGTTATTTTTATTTTGTACAAGTTTTTACCTAACGCCTGGCTTATTAATGGTACTGTTTTAATCCCTCTTTTGTGGATGTAACCCGAAAGTAGCACCTTCTTTTCGTCAGATGTTTGCCAGACTTTTGTATCACTATTGTTTACATTAGAAAAATATAAAAAGGTTTTTAATAAGTTTGGCCCGGCATGATAGTGGTAGTGTTTCTCGCCTGTTGGGGGAAGAATAGACTTTTACTCGATGTCAGGAAGCTGCTGTTGCCATGGTGATATGTTCTGGTCGCTCCAATCAGCTAGAGTTGGGTTTGACGGTGTTTAGGAAGGCTCTGCTCTGCCATGATGCTTTTAGGGCGCGACGTTTACAAATGCTTATTATTTGGGTGCACAAGTCAGTTTTTCATTTTCCCTGATCATGCAAGGTTCAAACGTAGACTGAGCAGACCCCACCCTCTATTTATCAGTTTTTAAATACCATAAATTCAAACCTGTGCCCCTAAAAATGTCAATGTTACATTTTTTTGTAATCATTCCACCTTATAGAAATATCTAGAGTTTAATAAAAACATTAGAAGCCCAGAGTATTATGACAGTGATGCTGATAAGTTTTTGTAAACGTCTCACCAGCATATTTCATGTTAAAAGCGGAGACCAACTGGAGCATTCAGCACAGATATCAGCCACCTGAGAGATTCCCTGGATGTAAAGGACGGCTTTTAACCCTTCGTATGCTAAATACCCAGAGCTGATTTGATCCGACGGCGTTAAAGGTTTACCCTCATGCGGTAACTTAACAGACGACAGGGTTTCCCTTTGTCGGTGTGAATATACGTCTGTTGCAGTGGTACAGTCGCATTCGAACGCAAAGCTTCATGGGTTGTGCTGCCTTTGTTTCTTGTTGCACAGCATAAATATTGTAGCTTTGGTGAATCCTGTCTTTTTTTGGCATCAGAGGTTCAGTGCGAGTGTCTCCTCACTGTTTACCTTAACCGAATGTGAGTGATCTTAACATCTTGAAAGTGTAATTGTTAGGCTGTATTTATAGATTTGACAGCTGCATTCACTCTCTGGCTTTTTAGTGTACTACATGCCTTGATTCTTCATTCCTTTCCATTGAGTACACCTATACATCTAATGCAACTTTGAACAAAAATAAATAATAGTGTTCACCCAGTTATGATGATATTGCTGTTAGTGGAATGCTTGCTTATTTATTGAACTGTCTATTCTCAACCTATAGAGTGTGACTTTTGTTTCTATTTGTGAAAGAACATAAAATCATGAGCTCTATAAGCATTATCTTAGTGTGTAGGACTGCGTTATATCTATATATTCACCATTCTGCATTGTGATGATTAATGCATCAACACTTGTTGGTATTCTCAAATAAAGTTTTTCATTTGTGAGCGTTTGTCTCTTTCTTTGCTGTGGATGAAAACCTCAATGTGAGCAAAAGGAGAAATCCATAGGTGCCCACAGCACCTCCTGCTGGTGAAACTCTTTTAGTAAAAATATAGTGATGGCGGCATCACCACTGTTTGCCCTTCATTACTTCTTCAAAGACTGGTCCAGCTCTGGATGGATGGATGGATGAAACACCATCACGTTTTTCATTAGTGTAAAGAGGCCGTCTGACTATGGCAGCTTGCATATAGCTGTGGAGTACGGAAAAGTTCTATTTGATCAATATACAGCATTTTGTAAAGGTTAAGGCTTTTTGGGGAAGTGTAAACTCAGCAGAAAAAAATGGGGGAAAGAAGTTCAGGATAACTGTACCCTTACTAGATAAAGTTTAATATAAAAAAAATAATAAACATGATGTAACCAGTAAACTTCTGGTAGCAGCTTTTCAAAATAAAAGATAACATGTCATTCTAATAAAGGGCTGTTATTTTTTTATGCAAAAGCCCCAAACCACATTTCTTCTTCTGTGGTTTTATTGTAGTGTTGGGTTTTTTGGTGATCAAATTATTGAAAATGTGAGAGGATACATATATTTTTATTTCAATGTATTGTGAAATATATGACCCACAGTCTTGGGATAAGGACAAGGAAAAAAATTGGACTTTCTATTTTTCTATTTTTCCCCAGAAAGCCTATTAATTTGTCTAATAAAGGAGGAATAAACTGATAAACTATTCTGATGTTTTAAGAAATTTTACAAAAATTTTAAAGTAAAGTAAATCGATTTTACTGGAGTAAATTATTGTTTGTTGTGATGCTAAAATCTTCTTTAGCAAGTCTATGTTGATACTTTAGATTATAGCTGCCAGCCTATGCTCGTATGTCTCTACAGTCAGAACTATAAAGTAAAAGTTTGAAATAAACTTGAGGGATTAAAAAATGTTGAACAATCCCCGAACTTTACCTCAGCACAACCAACCATGAATAGGACGGGAAAGAAGGTTAGAATTAATAAATTTCTAGTTGAGAATTTATTTTTCCTTCTGTATCATTTATTTAGAATCAGGTATTTGTTGATGCAGACTAATATTCTGATATGTTATTAAGGTCTGTGTATTAATCAATTATTTACCTTTTAATTCATTCCACATTCAACTCACTAAAGTAACAGATTATTGTGTTCATCTGAGTTCCTGGATGACCTCCTAACCAGCTGCTCCTATACTGGGTTATGTAAAAAAAAAATCTGCTATAAAGCCGCTAATAGAGATATAGCTTAATAATTTGTTTATTATTTTTTAATTAAGGCCTTAATTCGCATTAAAATTCATTAAATGTGTTTATTGTGGCATTTTAAATGCTTTCTTTAAAAAAAATTTTTAAATAAATTTTGTCAAACATATCACAATATATTTGTGTGGAACTGCTTCCGGTTGATCGCAAAGCCGTATGTTCAGAAAAAGCTAGAGAATGGGGGGAAAAATGCCAATTTTAATAAAAGTGGCTGGAAAATGAGGAATTCGAGACAGGTCTGCAGCCTGTCAACTAGTACCTGTTGGAGGCATTAAAAAGCATTAAGTTAGAGTTATTCGTTCCTGTATAAACCCTGTTATGAATTTATTCATGAGCCAATACATTGAAAAATTGTCAACTAATTTAGTAATTGATTAATCGTTACATGGACAGTAGAGACCTTAAAACGCGCCTTAAGCTGACAGAGCGACCCACCTTGAGTTATTTAATTATTCCACAACTGTTAAAAAAAATTTTACATTTTGCATTTCAGACAAAAAAAAACTTTTTCTTCTGTCAATATGCTCTATCCAGAACTAATCAAGAGGATACATTTTTGTTTCAGCTAGTTTAATTCTGTAAAAAGTCTTCTTTGAGGAACCTTTTGCTTTCAGTTTATTAATCGATTATTCAAAACAATAATAAACAGATTAATCAATTTTCAAAATAATGATTTGTTGCAGCCCTAAACAGACTAGTAATCAGATGACGACACTCAGACATCAAAACGACATGCATGGATTTGGAGTCGAGTTGCATCACAGCTTTAACAGCAGAACCTTTAACAACCTTCCAACGAATAAACTTTAATGTGTAAATTTATGGCTATGAGACTTCAGCTCATTAGTTATGTGCTTTGGACCAAGTATGGAGGGAATAACTTTAAGCTGCTTCACCTGAAAATGATGGCAGATGTATTATGTTTTACTGAAAGGGTTTAATCAAAAGACCTGGATTTGGTACTTTTATTAAGGTGGTCAGAATAGAATACAATAGGAAATCCCTTTAATGTCCCACAATGAGGAAATTCTGGTGTTGACAGCAGCATAAATATTATAGAAAAAAATGCTCACACAAATGTGAACCTTAGAAGTAATAACATAATAGTGAACAGTTAAATACTCTACTGTAAAGTGTTTTAACAATATAAGTACTTTGCATATTCACCTATGGATATTTTTTTGAATAATAGATTGTTATTTAACTGACTAAGACAGAAACTGTACAAATTCAGCATTAATGTAACAACTTATTGAGGTTGTAAACAGTGGTGGTTATAAAGTCTTGCAGCTGCTGGGAGGAAGGATCTGTGTTAACGCTCCCTGGTGCATTTAGGGTGCAGCAGTCATTGAAGGAGCTCTCCAGTCCAGCAACAGCTTTATAAATGGGGTGGGAGACATTATCCAATAGGGAAGTTAATTTAGTTAGTTAGGATCTTTTTGTTTCCCACCTCCTGCCCTCTGGACCTCTTGCAGTCCAGAGGGAACCCAATCCCAGTAATCATAATAATTGCCCCACCTGCTATTTCTTTTGAGTTAAGCTCTAATGATTCTATATCAAGGTAAAAAATTCACAGCAGAAACTTCCTTGCATGTCCTTTCCTGTCCTGCAGCACTTATTCACTAAATTCTCTTGCTTTGCATGTTCACAAATTCACTGTTGAGATTTGAAGATAAATATGATAGATGCACAAACAGGTTCGTCTAAATGTGTGAATGGGCGGCTCTGTCAGTAAAAGGCTGACGAGTCTGTGTGTCCTCAGGATGGCAGTGGAGCTCTGCAGCGCAGCGGTTCTCTGGGGAAGCTCCGAGACGTCTTGCGTCGCAGCAGCGAGATGCTGGTGAAGAAGCTTCAGGGCAACGGTCCACCTGAACCTCGCAGCACCAAGTAATTACCCTAAACATTTGGTCTGAAGTAAATGTAAAACTACAAAATCAAATAGTGTTTTGGTTTTTTCATCTCTTATCACTGCATCTTCTGAAATCAGCTGTTTAATTCAGCTGATATACAGGATACTGTATAAACATGTCTGTCGTTACTTTACCAGCATGAAGAGAGCCGCTTCGCTTAATTTCCTGAACAGAACAAGTGACGACTCATTCCAGGTGAGGAAGTCAGTTTAACATCCTTTCCTCCAGAGGTTTTGTCCCATTACAGATACAGCTTTGATGCTGCAGACCAACAAATTACTGCAATGTTTAGGAAACAATGGAGTATATAGAGACTATAAAACATACCTTTAGCTCACAGAGTGACCCACCTAGAGCAGCAATTATACCAAAATCGTGTTACAAAAAAAAAAGGTAAACATTTTGCATTTAAGATACCGGTACTAATCTTTTTCTTCTGTCATTATGCTCTATCCAGGACTTTCACCCGGCTTAATTCTGTAAAAAAATCTTTAAATTTACATTTTGCTATCCAATTATTTTTAATCAAAAAAATAACTGACAGATTAATCAATTTGCAACATAACCGTTAGTTGCAGCCCGAATGTTAACCCTGTAAGACACCATGTTCAACCCCCAACTTCTCTGATACCCAGAAATAAAATTAATTGCATTCATGAGCCCAATATTTAGCTACATTTTGGTCACATCAGACCAGCAGCCCTTCTTCCACATGACTGCAGGTTTTCCTACATAGTTTAAGATAAACTGCAGACAGGACTTCTTATTGGGTTTTTTGTGTGTTTTTTTTTCTAATTGCAGCACCATCTTACCATTTTTCTATAATAGCTACATTTAGTAGATTAGGAGACAAACAGTTGTCCTTTCTACAAATTCTTGTATCTCTGCAGCTGCTTCAGAAGCTTAATGCTTCTCTGAATGTTTTCCTAGGATCAATTATTTATATTCAGGACAATTAGTGGAAAAACACCAATTTTGTTAATCGTGAATTCTTTTTCTTCCACTTAGCATCTACTGCACATAAAACCTTAACTAGATACATTAAAGTTTGTTTTTGTACAGAAAAATGTGCAAGTATTGAAAGAAAATCACTTATTTTGATAGTAGCTGTATGAATGTAGCTAGATGTGAAATTAATTTCTCTTTCTTCTTTGATGCTTCATCCACGTATCTGCCTGTCAGAATCGAGGAGGCGGTAACTTCAGGGAAAGCCGGGGCCTGAGCTCCAGCACCGTGGACCTGTACACTGGAAACTGAGTGGCATGAGAGGACAAGCCTGGACATCACTACACGTTTTGATGGATGACAGATATGTTTCTACGCCGGCTCGGCTCCTGAGCCATAGCGACGACTGACAACACTACCATGCAGAACCAGCTCCTTAAACACACAGCTGGCTGCTAATTGTCACCCCCTCCCAAAAAAAAAAAAAAAAAAAAAATCCCAGACCTCCACAGTTGAAGTTCTCTGCATATCTGACATGTTATGGTTTTTAAGTGTTTGTTTTCTGCTGACAGACAGCCTTACCCCCCCCCATCCTGTTCCAGTGCCTCATTAACACGTGTTGGACCCC